>JAHWFP010266817.1:0-13092 GCA_023313725.1 Lithobius niger | reverse complement strand
GCCCGGGAGTTGGGGAGGAGAAAGTGGGATTGATGAGGAGGGTTTCGGAGTTCATTGTTTTGTGGAGCACGCAGGAATAGGGCAAAGAAATAGGGCCAGCCACATGCTAGCATTTATTACCTACGTTTGAAATAAAAAAAAAAACACCCCTCGCTCCTCCACCAAGGAGGCTCCTCCACAGGAAGCTGGCCCTGGATCAGCCCCTGTTTCTACCAGTTGCGTAACTATACAATGAGGCAGAGGAGGCAACTGCCTCCGGACCCACCGTCTTTGGGGGTCCCCCTCAGTGGCCCCAATTTATTTTTTTTAAAGTTATATCTTACAGTTTCGTGAAAGTTGTTTTTTATGTGGCAAAAACTTAATTTTATTTTTCTTGTGCGAAGGGGGGGGGGGCTCTACTGGGTCTCGCCTTGTGTGGCAGCAACTGCACATTTTTTAATGAAAGGGGCCTCCACGGGGCTCTCGCATTGTTTGTAAAGGTTCCAGGAAAAAACGCCCCCCCCCCCCCCCACAACCCCCCCTAAAAAAACGCCCCTAGGAACAAAAAAAAAAAACAGGAAAAAACGCCTCTAGGAAAAAAAGCCTCCAAGAAAAAATGGTTTTTGGTTCGCATCTCCAGGTTCACGCGATTCCTTAACTGCACTTCCTTAAGTAGTAAGGTTCAAAATTGAGCTGGTTCATCTACACAAACATTAGTTTGCTTCAGATGACGCGAGGCTCCAAGAAATTTACTTTAAAAAAGATTGAAGTTGTGAGCAATTCCACGCCCCGAGTAGAGATTCCGCTAACGAATTAGTACATTTACGACACCCTGTCCGTTTGCATTTGATTTAATTTAAAGATATACCGTTTGTTTCTTTAAAACCTATACAACTTAGACAGGGACATTAGAATTGTGAGCAATTTCATGTCCCCAGTAGGGATTCCTCTAGCGAATTTGTAGCTTTATGACACTCGCTCCGTTTGTATTTGATTTACTTAAAAGATATACTGTTTTGCTTAAAAACTAATACGACTTATTGAGATTAAAATTGTATATTATAGGTGATTACGCGGAGATAGTCTAGAATAGGGAGATCTCAAGAAATGGAGATGGTGTTCTGGATCCATAGACTTTTTGAAGGAGAAAGAAGGCTAGTTTAAGGAAAAAAGTAGCTAAGTATGTGAATTGTAAACGGGGAGAATTTAGAAATTTTGCAAAGATATTATTTTTAAAAAATTCTTGGAGCTGTAAGTTATTTGAAGCAAACTAATGCTCGTACAGATGAATCAGCACAATTTTGAATCTCACTGCACGTTTTTGACGGTAAAAGAAGTTTGGTTTAAGGAAAAAAGTAGCTAAAAATGAATTGTAAACGGCGAGGGAAAATACGCAAAGATACTTTTTTTTTTTATAAATTTCTTGGCGTATTAGTTATCTGAAGCAAACTAATGCTCGTATAGATGAGCAGTCTTAAATCTGGGGCTCAGCTACGATGACCACCACTGTGGCATTTTCCCCTACTTGGGGGCGTTTTTTCCTAGGGGCGTTTTTTCCTAGGGGCGTTTTTCCTGGGGGCGTTTTTTCTGGGGGCGTTTTTTCCTGGAAGCGTTTTTTCTAGGGGGCGGCGTTTTATCGGGGGCGTTTTTACCGGCTACCGTTTGTAAAAAGCAACATTTTTTATGAAGGGTTCCCCCACTGGGTTCTCTCTCCTTGTGTCGCAAAACCACAAGTTTTTTGTGTGAAGGGGGGGGGGGTCATTGGGCTCTCGATCCCCGTGGCGGCTATCTTTTCCTGTTTTGACGAACGCAGTAGACTGAAAAATGATATTGCTTGATAAAAACTACTTTTGTTTATGAGTGTGGCAAAAACTGCATTTTTTTATGAAAAGGGGGTGGGGTGCCACTTGGTTCCCACGTCCAAGCCCCTATTTTTTATAGTTACGTCCCTGTTTCCTACATTCTACGTGTTGTATTTTCACTTGAGTTCATGTGTTGTCGGCTCTGTCATTCACTTCTCTTTTCATGGGAAAGCTCCTTGCTCCCCCCCCCCCCCCACTCCCCTTCCCCCCACCAACCTCCCCTTTTATCAAAGAGAGCAGACCGAGAAAATATAAACATTAAAAAAAACCTTAGCCTTGATTCGGAAGAAGGTCGATGCAGTTAAGGTGTCGGCAGGCAAGCTCTCTAGCCCAGATTGAAGTTACCTGCCCAAACTATTTCGAAATTCGCATCACAACGCAGAACTAAATCAACGCGAGCTCTATTTTTAGCCATCGGTAACGCACTAATAATTGTAATCACGGACACGACGGACAGTTTATTATACGTCGGCTAAATGAGTTAGACTAAGCGGCGCAGGTTTTTGAATTTTTCTCCCCTCCTTTTTTGACACGTATACATAAAAGTGTCAAAATTGATGTATTAGATGTAAGTACAGATGTATGTATTGGCACACATGCGACGTGACACTAATAGTTTTTTTCTGCAACAGCCGTCTTTTAATTCGGATGTAATTTCCCTTTTCACAAAAGGGCGGCTACAAAAGTAAAATGACTAAAAAAGTGAAAACCATCCGCCGCTTCAATAAATGTGGCTGGGGTGACCTCTTTCATTTGAACTTGTTTCTAATTAGTTCTCCGTCTATAACATCAACGATGTGACATTTACAGAAACGTGAGTTACACTTTTTTACGTGCCAGTTCTAGGCTAATAATGTTTCGTTTCGCAATAATGGGTGTGCGAATGAAAATTAAAATCCCCCTTTTTTTTTGTCTGACACCAGTTTTGGCAAATACTCGATCGCATTTCGATACCAAATCGGTACCAGTAACTGGTTTGATATACCTGCTGATTTTTAAAAAGAAAGTGAATTGTTATGGTTTTTTATTTGTTATTTTTATGTAAAACTGAGTGTTTCTTTTCTTTGCAGTAATGCAGAACCAGCAACAGTTTGCAAAATATCTACGTCATGCATACGTCACTAGCGTTAGACCATCAAAAGAAACGGATATAGGACACATAGGCACCGGATGAATAGGTACCTGACACATAGGCACCGCAATTTAGGCACTGGACAAATAGGGATCTCAGACATATTGGAACTGAACAAATAGGCACCAGATTTTATTTTTTTCGGCCGTGGAAAAAAAATTGTTGGTTCTCAGGCCCTGCCTGTTGACTTTTTTTGAGCTAAATAAAAAGTTACTCGCAAAATTTACTTAAAACAGAAATTTGTCAGATTGGTGAGCTTTCTCACACATATGTTATCCAGTTGGCAGCAAGTTAAGTGTATAGTTTGAAATAGTTTAGACATTTACTACTACTATAATCTGAACGGAAAGAAAACAATTATATCTACTAGGTTACTTAGTTTCAAGCAGAAATAAAAAAATAAAAGTAAAAGCTTGGTTACCAGGTGATCTTTGGGACTTGTAAAAAATTGTATGTCCCCCACTAACGGAAGTTCTCAGTGGCAAATGATAGTAAGTTCATTAAATTTTAGAAATGTCAATTTCATTGTAGGCTACCTCTTTTGTAACTTTAAGGTAAAATAAAAATAATATAAAAATCCTGATGGCTGGTTATTTCGATAGTGAATTGGCCCGAGAACCAAAGAATTTTCTCTTCACGGCCTTGTTTATTTATTTATTTATTTATTTTTAATTAGGATGGAATACCCTCAAATTCTTTTTGTTTAAATTTGGGACACTTATTCGTGTAGGACCGTTTGGTGGGGGACTCTCGCGTTTTTTCTAAATATTTTGTGGTGAATTGATTTTCCAAAGTACGCTGTCTCGCCTGCGCTATCGCACTCGCTGCGGCTAACACATAACTTCAGAAATGCTTGCGTAAGAGCACGTTTATGCAACCACTCGCTTTTGCATTCTCGCAGCTAGAACTCAATCGCGATGGCAAAGGTGACATTGCCATGGTAACAACGCTAAATGGATTAGCTAAATCCGACATCGTTTGAGTAAATACTTGCAGTCTTATAATCCATGCCAATAATATAAAGAATTCCTCATGACGAAACAATTTTCCCAAACGCTTCTGAACTCACGTTATTTGCGGTTTTCGTTGCGAGGCGGCAGACATAAAACCGCCACCATGTTGGAATTTGAGGTGATTTCTAGCTTCTAGCTGCGAGAATGCAAAAGCGAGTGGTTACGTAAACGCGCCCTAATAGAGATGCTAACAAATCTTCAGCAGTTTTGAACGCTACGAACATTTTATGGCACACTTTCTTTTATCCTCCAACCCCAATTTGAGGGCAAACCATCGCACTTAAGAAATTAAAAAAAAAAATTGATGCCTATTTGTCCAGTGTCTATATGTCTGAGTGGTTATTTGTCCGAGTGCCTATTTTTCCAGTGCCTAAATTGGGGTGGCTATTTGTCCGGTGCCTAATTATCTGGTGCCTATGTGTTCAGGTACCAAAAGAAACATCCCCTGGCAGATAGATACACAAAGAGCTACCAACCGGGCACGGTCAACTGAGTTAGTAGCTACGTTCCTCGCTCCACTCCGAGGAATGCAGCTGCTATCTCAGTTGGCCTTGGATACGGGCTGGGGAAAATATGGTTGCTGCCAACGCCATATGATTTCAGCAGTCTTCAAATTGCTGAAAAAACGTTATCGTCACGTTTTATTGATGATCGAAATTAATAAACAGTATTTTATGGCTGTTTATCAGGTTTCAGTCAATTCCACCATAACCATAAAAACACGCGCCTGTTTGCGTGATCAAATTTTGTTTAGCGCAAGGAAGTGGCCATCTTGATTCTGAAGCACAGCTAGCACCTCTTTTGTTGCCGCGTGGATAATTTTAGCACCACACGGAATGAGAGAAAGAGACATGCAGCACTGCAAATTAGGGAAAAGAAATACCCATTAGTGAGTTGCTTTAGCACTGTGAGAAAATGAAACGCATAGAAGTTCCACAAAAGAAAACAATAATAAAGCCCCTTCTCCCAAACCCCCGCCAGCAAACAAAAAATATGACCACACGCATCAAAATTTGAGAGGTTACAAAAATTAAAAGCCTCCTGCCCGTATTGACCTTTACTTTTTACACTTATGAGAACCAAGGTATTTATTTTTATTGACCTTAACGTCCTCTTTAACTGCTAAGGTTATCTTGGGATGGAGAGGAACATTTCTGCTAGAAAATACGTAGGATCTTTTGCGTGCCACAATCAACATGAACATGAGTCCATTTCCGAGACCTCCTCTTCCCAAATACACAGGGTTGGGCTAGAGGGCAGGATGGAACCCGGGACCTCCGACAATCAGAGGATTATTCCGGCCAGTTTTATTGAATTTAGAACTTGAATCCGTAAATAGGCAGCCCATGTGAAAACTGTAAGTGTAAAAGGAATTCGGCGATGGTCTGAGCAGCTGACATGGCAACGTATAGACAGAGAAGCGGGCAAACACAAGCCTTCGCTCACCTTCATAGAGCGTCATTAAAACAAGCGTTCAGTAATTTTGGTTTTTAGGGTTTTTTAATCCGATATCCGAATTAAAAATACTTGACCCGAAACGTTCACTTCGTTTAATCCCGAATCCAGTTCCCAATACTCCCGAATACACGCCCGTAATTCGAGGCAAAACGCGAAAACAGAGCCATTTGGGAAGCCAAGGATTTCTCCCCAAATTGGCAGGAAGCTGCACGGCTCTTCCATCTTCAACGCCTTGGATCGATGGAAAGTTGAATGAACGCGTCCGTCGGGCTCTCTCTCTCTCTCTCTACGGTACTCAAGGCTTCTGCTACACGGTGATCTAGTGCCGGAGAACCTATTAAAGCAACAAATAAATTAATTAATTAGTTAATCCAGGAGTACAGAAAATCCCATGGCCCAAGGAGTAAAGGAGAAATTCAATGTTTTACGATTCACGTGCGTGATTAGGGACTGGTAATTATTTATGGGGAGGGAGGGAGAGAGATGAAATGATAATGAGGGTACCAAATTTTCGAAACCCCGAAAATTTCGTAACCCTCCACACACTCACGGCCCAAACAATAATGCGCTTTTTGTATGCCTTTTGAGACTGTCTGCAGATGATTTCCTGTTGCCAAATTAAGTGGCACTCTGCACCTAACCACTAGTTATAAGGGACATGTGCCTCGTTTTTAACGAAAACACATTGGGTTAAAAATGTTCCATAAAACACCGACGTTCCTTTTACCAACATTACGATCGAGTTAGATACAATAAGTAGCCTAAGAGATCAACGCACTTTTTTTTTTGTATGCCCACATCCGTAACCTGAAAGACTTTTAAAACTTTAAAACTTTCTACAAACCAGGAGGCGAGGGTTTTGTAGAAAGTTTAGTGAGTGAAAGTTTAGTAAACTATACTTGTAGTACTGGCTTCAATATCTTGTAAACCCTCACATCTCTGTCAAGGCCATGGATTTAATGTTACCCCCTGCCCCCCACGCTGCATTAATGCCAACTTTTTTTAGGTGAAACTTTTTATTTTTTTAAAAGTGTTATTATAGTCGGAACCATTGTGAAATTAGTCTCGCACTTCCCACACAATTAGACACCCCCCCCCCCTCCCCACCCCAACATTTTCCTTGAAGTAAAAGTAAAATTAGAAAATCACTTATTACTTCCACTAACAGTTTTTTGCTAAAAGTCTAGGAAAAATTCGCACGTCGGTTTTTGCGTCGCACCCACGTTTACACAATGACTGACATCCACGCTCGCGGCTTCTAAGTCGTAGTCCGCCGAAACACTTTGAATTATATGATTTATACCACCACCACTTCTTGCTTCTGCCATTTCAACAGCATTTTTTTGGTTCGGGTTGTTGCCGCTTTTTGCAGCAATTGTGCAATGAATTGCTTGCTACTTGTTTAAGTCTGTTTCAAAAGCTAACCTCTCCTTTTCGTCCTGCTTTTGTTTGAACTCCCTCTCCTTTTCTTCAATTAGTACTCTATTAGCCCTACAGCTTTAACTGCTTCTGCGAGATCATCCACCAACAAAGTCCCTCCCTCCAACCCACCTTTAAACACAGTCAGAATTTCACTTTTTCACTCAGGCGCATGCAACCCTAATTCCTCGCACACAGCTTTCAAATCAACCACAGTTTTATCACTAAGCAACTCCATTGTAAAATTACTTAATTACCTAAGTAGCAAACAATAAAAAAAAAATAGCACCAACACACACAACAATTCCTTCAAGCTTTAAACAACACTTTTTCCCCAAACGCCCTAATACCAAGGTGTAAAAAAGTTTGCCACAGCTCACCTATTGCCGCGTTGTGGAGGTGCTGTCAAGACGACTTTTATATCTAAACTGACGAACCCATGCTTGCACTGACGATGACTTCAAACTCTATTTCGCTTCTTCCTTTACCGGAATTCGCCGAAATTTCCCTTCTCACACAACGAAGTGCAGCATTACCGCCCACTCTCGCTGATAGGAATGTTTTCCGTCCCTCGTCCAGTCGCAATGTTGTCTGCCAGCTCAGCTTTTTCGTCTCTTGACTTGTCTTTCTTGAGCAGCAGGAAGCCCCTTTAATCTTCCTCCCTCGCTGGTTGCCGCCAAAGTCGAAATTCTGCCATGGAAAGTGAACCCACTGAGTTGAAGAAGCTCACCACTGCCATCTAGGTTGACATGACCGCCGACTTTCGACGCAGCTGTGTCCCTTTAACGTGAAAGTCCGGATGTAAGCCTATTGATGCAGCATCCTGGCCGTGGAAATCCGAACAAACCGCTGCCACCAATGTAATTTCAAGGGTTCAGTCACTGCAGACAAGTTAAATTCAAACTTCTTTACTTCATCCTTAGACATAACACATTTTGCAAAAATATACATTTAGCAATCCGCACATAAATCGAGAAATTGTCCAACAAGACAGTTCGTGCAAAAAGTTCTGTCCTTGTTACGTGCTTGTTGGGAAAAACCCTTTTTCCACCAAACCTTCTTCGTTATAAGAGCTTGTTCGCGCTAAAATATGGAAACACTTTCGGTCAAAAGGAACGCACGTGTCTCGCACGTGGAAAATGTAACCAAAGACCAGCATTCCACATTTGGCAAATGTTTCTTTCGAGCGTTGAATAGAACGACGTAATTAGCCCTAATTACAGTCATTACGTAATTACGGACAAGCCAGCAAGCAAGAGATGGCAAATTTACAGCGTTCCTCGCAACGAGGAATGTAGCTGCTGTCTCGGTTGGCTTTGGGAATAGTATACGAAACGGCATCAAGTTAAAGATTGTGTCATCACAACCCGGATTGATTCCCGCATTTTAACATCACAATTTATAATTTTCTAAGCTAGTGTCTCATAAATTTGCTTCGGCGACCTATTGGAATAATTAATTTTAATTTTTATCGCATTAGTCTTTTAGATTTTTGAGCTCATGATAATTATTAGCAAATTAGTACATACACACACAGATGAAACGTCATGGTTATTGTACGTGCGCAAAGCATCATATACGTTCGGGACGAACGTAAATAAAGTTCCCCTATATTCAAAATAAAATCTAGACGCCACATTTTAAAACGGTTTTTTAGCTTGGGAGTGCCTAACGGTGAGTAATTAAAAGTTTGGGGCCGTACTTGATTTGGAGAATCGGAAAAAATGACGCTGGGAGGAACATCCCTTTAAAATGTCAACTTAATTAATTAATTTGTTTATTTATTTATTTCATATCAATTGTTGGTTTCCAAAAGAAATGTAACAATAGTAAATACTTTGTAACGGAAAAAAATGTATACACAAGCAACAAAAACGAAGCCAATACAAAATAGAACACGCTGAGCAGTATCATCACTCTTAGCTTAATCATCATAACAGTATCTTAAGGTCATCAGTAATATACCAATCAAGTGCATTTTTGAAAGAACAAACATGGGTATGCGTAACAACAGTTTCCGGAAGCGAGTTCCATAACCCTATAAGTCTATTAGTAAAAGCATTTTTAACAGCATTGAGATGAGGGTTTGTCACCCTTAGCTTTTAGGAGGAACCCTTTGTATTGTACAATGAACAGTGGCTTTCAAAGAAATCATCTGAAAAACCAGTTAACATTCCTTTAATAATCTTGAACATCACGATTAATCCAAACCGCTGTCGTCTCCAAGTGAGAGATGGCAACTTAAGGACTCTTTAAGTCTTTCGGCATAGGACAAATGCCCCAGATTAGTAATACGTTTAGTGACTCTCCTTTGTATATTTTCAATAGTTTTTTTTATCCTTGATAAATAAGGGTTCCCAAAATGGGACCCCATATTCTAGAATAGGCTAATTAGTGTCTTAAAGAGCACCAGGTATACAGATCTACATCGACTAACAATAGTTTGATTAAGAATATACAAAACAGAATTTGCCTTAGCAGCAATCATATTAGCATGTAATGATGAATTCAGTTGTTCATCGATAACAATACCTAAATCTCTAATATTACTAGAAGAAGAAATGGGTGTATGGCCTAGGACATAATCATTCCACGGGTTACCAAACCCAATGTGCACAATGGAAACCTTATCGGCGTTAATAGGCAGTTGCCAAGTGTGACTCCAGTCAAGTGCCTCGGAAACGAAGTTTTGAGCAGAAATACAATCATTCGAATTATTAAGAATAAAGGCTGCTTTAGTATCATCTGCGAATTTGGCTACAGTAAGTCCTCAGATTTACAAAAATCCTAAATATTCATAGAAAATAGTAAGGGCCCGAGGACTGAACCTTGCGGGACCCCCACTCGTCACTTTACCCCAAATAGATTGAAAATATTGTTGAGAACAACAGCAATTTCTCTATCAGACAGCCGATTCCCAATCCAGTCAGCAATTTGTCCTACAAAATGATTCCCAAGGCCTTAATTTTACGAATTAACTTTAGATGAACAACCTTATCAAATGCTTTTTCCAGGTCAAAAAAATACAAATCAATAGGGGGGCCCTAAATCGCAATAATGATAGACCTTAGTGTAAAAATTAATAAGGTTGGAAAGTGTGGAGTGACCAACTCTGAAACCATGTTGTATAACTTCAACTTGATTACTAGCACTGCATTAAAGCACTGATTACTATTGGTATTAAAGCACTGTATTAAAGCACTGCAATAATTCGGTATTAAAGCACTGTATTAAAGCACTGCAATAATTCGGTATTAAAGCACTGCAAAATTCGTTCAAAGATTTTAGAAAAATGGTCAGTTATACTGATCGGTCTGTAATTAAGAGGTTCAAGCTGATCACCTTTTTTATAGACCGGAGTAATTAAGGCCTTTTTCCACAATGGTGGCACAAAACACTCATGTAGATTCTTATTAAAGAGGCAAGTCAAAATCGGTAAGATAATGTTCTTATTTTATGAATAAATTGACTGGGAATACCATCTGGTCCAGGTGCTGCAACAGAATTTAGTTTAAGAATAGATTGGTTTATCATATCATTAGAGATTAATAACTCATTAATATATACATCAGAAAACTCAATCTCTGGTAATAGACCATTATCAACAGTAAAAACCTCAACAAATCTACTATTAACAAAGAAGATTCCATTTTTCAAGTGGATCAGTAACCACGCGCCCGTCAGAACTCTGAAGTGATCCAATGTGTTCACGATACACACAAGATTGTTTTGCATGTTTTAAAAAAGGTTTCGAGTTAACCCTAGATAATTGTGCTAGGGAGAGTTCATACTCAGCTTTAAGTTTTTTGGCAGTCACACTGACCTATTTTTTTGACTAAGCCCATGACATAGTGGACGGTTTACTTACTATTTTTTTTTGTATGTGTTGAGCGAATTGTGATACTATAACAACTACGTATCAGTTTTAAAATTAAAGAAATTAACTTAGCAGTAATATAGCAACATAAACATAGAGCACGATGGAATCAATATTACGAACTGTCAAAGATGACAAGAGAAGAGCAATAATGACAAAAATGACGTGTCACTCCAGGAATGCGTTGGAGGCTCACTCCAAAGACCCGGGTTCATTCTCGGACTAGTGGTGGCACGTCAATTCTTTCGCCGTTTTTGGTGCTGACTTGTTATCTTCACGATGTCACCAATTTGTTAAAGGGACATTCCTCCCAACGCCATTTTTCTCTATCCACCACGTTAAGTACGGCCCCAAAGTTGTATTTACTTACCGTTAGTCTTTCCCTTGCTAAAAAACCGTTTTAAAATGTGGCGTCGAGGAGATTTTCTGTTGAATGTTGTTAACTATATTTAAGAACGACCCGTAAATATATGATGCATTGCGCGCATACACTAATCATGACGTTTCATCTCTAGTACATGTACTAATTTTCTAATAATTACCATGAGATCAAAAATCTGAAAGACTAAATCGGTAAAAATTAAAATTAATTATTCTAATAGATCGCCGAAGCAAAATCTATTAGAATAGATTATAAAGACACTAGCGTAGAAAATTATAAATTGTGATTTTAAAATACGAGAATCATTCCGGTTTGTGGCGACACGATTAATGCGTTCATGCTGGTTCGTGTACCATTTCCAAAGCCAACCGAGACAGCAGCTACGTTACTCGCTGCGAGGAACGCAGCTACCATCCCAGCCGACCTTGAAGCTCGTAAATGCGCGGATTACGATCTCCGCGTGGCTGTGATAAGGCAGGCGGAATGTTATAAGGCGGGCCAGGTGTCCCTTTAACAACTAAAAAAAAAAGCTCATTTTCAAAATGAACAGTGTTGTTTAGATGTAAAATTTATCACACGTAAGCCTAAGAAGAAATAAAGTCAGCTACAGTCATTGCTAAACAATTATTAAGAAAAAAAAATTTCTTGAGCCTTACATCATGTGAAACAAACTGCTTAAAGTGGTACTATCACCGATTGAAAGCAGACGAAATCTGACAACATCTAGCGCTACGCGTAGTAACATCTAGCTCGGCATAACGGCATTTCTTTTAACGAAACAAACAAGCCACGGCATCTTTAATTATAGAGTGAAAACCTGGTTCGTCCTCGTGCACCTGGGAGCAAGCTATTAACAATATCATTGCCTCTAGATGGCGCCACGGTATTTTCGTTCGCATTTCGACCAGTGATAGTGCCACTTTAAGTAGATGAACCGGCTCAGTTTAGAATATTACTAGATGTTTTAAAAGAGAAAGACGCCTAAAAAAGGAAGAGACAAACCCAGGGATTCGATACGGGAAACTTTGATCACTGCACGCGCCGAGGAGTTGTCCAGAATTGGCCAGAATATATTCCAAACCAAAGCCGCTGAACTATGTTTTCAGTCACCTTAAATCCTTTATTTGTAGCCCGGGCTACTGGTTAAAGTCAAGCCGGCTACAACTCTAGACCAGCTACTACAAATTTAGACAGGAAACTTACAGGATCAATACGTGTAGAACATTCGTCAGACACTAAAAATGGCAAATAATATCACATGAGTGGTTTTGCCATTATGCTTTAATAAACCTAAACATGGCAGTAACCATTAATAAAATTAATAAGAAGTTTAGAAAGTTTAGAAGGTTTAGGCAAGATTGGTAACGATCACCAAAAAAAAACCAATTTATTGCTATCGATTGCGACCATGTCAACCACATTGTTAGAACAACAGTGCCATTGGAGCCGGGAAAGGGGGCCGGGGGGCCCCCCCCCCCCCCCCTCATCCAAATTCCCCCAAATAAAGCCGATTTTGGCTTGTGTACGCCAGCCCTCCGTTTTAAAAAGTGTCAATTTGGGTCTTCCAGCTGTCTCAAACTCATGAAAATTGCTAAAAATGCGTCAGCTTCCGTGGCTCTGCTGGGCTCCGCTGGGTGAGCTTACAAAGCCTCTCCAAACACCAATGCTGGAAAAGGTTGTGCCCCTACCCCCTCCCCACCCCTGTTTTTGTGGGTGCACTACGACTCTGCTTACAACTAGAGACCCAGTTACAATTAGAGACCGACTACTAACTCAAAAATGGGAAAACACCCGGCTAATTGAGGATTTACGGCATTTTATCCGGGTCACCACCGACTTGCAGGGGCTTCGCCGTCCTGCCAGTCTTTGGCCAGATCAGCTTCTTCAGTCAGCTGCTTACCCACCACGACCACTGTCAAACTGAGAGTTGACACGATAGGCAAATGAAAGTATGTGTGCCTGAATTTTTA
>JAHWFP010266815.1:0-23350 GCA_023313725.1 Lithobius niger | reverse complement strand
GATCCGCCTTTGAAGTTGGTGAATTTTTTGACACCCTCCCCCCCCAAAAAATAGTATTAAAATTTCCATGACCCCTCTTCACTGTGCAGCGAGTGAAAAATGATAGTTAACAAACTCAACAGATAGGGACGAGAGCCTGCAAAAAATAAATAACTAGATTCTTACACAGAGAACCAACGAAAAGCTAATGTTAATGATTGTTGGAAACTGTTTACTGAGCTGAAATGAGTGTACAAAAGTTAGACTATACTTTAATACGTTGTGGGATGTGCCGAGTTACATAAATGTTTTACATTAACCATGACTTCTTTCTCGCAGTCTTTTCCCCTGCCCTCCCCCATCCTGCACACCTACAAAAAAAATTCAACTCCCCTCTCTTCACATAAAAATTTTCATGACCCCCCATTTCTGCCCCCCCCCCGTTGATAAATAATGAACGGTCCCTAAGTTGCGGGAGACTTACAAAATTAAGAATACGTTGGAACAAGAGGCTATAGATTCAGACTTTCTTCGCGGTAAGTTGTAAGGTTGAGCTTTTCAAAAATACGTAATTATTGCATCATTGAGCCATTGCGGCGGCACAAAATAGCTGTCAGAGTAGCTAATATACAGATTTCACATAACTTAATTCGTCGTGCGATCACCATGTTTCACCACTAAATATACCATACTTAATTCGAATCGGGCCAGCACGTGTCGGCTGCTTCGCTGAAGTAGGTGGGGAACGTGCCAACTCGTAATTTAGTAGCATGATAAGCAAAAATGGTGGGACGTTGCCATCAACTACCTGTCAGCGGGAGAGGAAAAACGTTTTACTGCAATCAAGGAGTCTTAGGTTTCTGTATTTGCAATTGTCAATCATGGAAATACAGTGTGCGGCTAGACATGACTTATTTATTATCCCTTGATTTGGTTGGACATCACTCATGCCTTTTTTACTTTGCCCCATTTGAAAAATAAGGAAAAATAAAAGTCCTAGGCCCTAAGCCAAACCCACACCTAATATGAAAAAATCTTAAGGCATATTCGGCACATGCCTAAAAGATAGATGATACCATGAACTATGAATTTCTTCACCTTGTCGTATTGTTGTTTAGCCTACTGCTTAATATGGAAACGTACTCACTGTTATTTACATTATTTCTATGTTACATCAAATTATTTTGTTTGAAATATCTTTTTATTCCAACGAACTTGATATGAGCAAGCCTTCACTGTCTGCCTACGTACCGAAAAATAATTAAATGTTTTTTTTTTCATGGCAACAGGAGCAAAGACACGCTGCGGCTTATGCGTCAGTGACCACACCATCAAGGAATGTACAAGTGAGATCCAAAGCATAAGCCAGAAAATCATCCTGATGATTGGGACAAACGATTTTGTTCGTGTAAGTATTGTTTGGTTCTGTAGCCTACCTATACAGTTGACGGTACAGGGTTAGAAATTGAAAGCACCAAAGATAGCACGTCATAAAAAACACACACATGTATACAGGTAAAAAAAAACACCAATGGTTTTTACTGTATATTTGTGCACTTTTAAGGCTTTTTTATGACTTGCTTTAGACGAAACAGGGTCGTAGGCATGTATTTTGAACCTACTGCGATGTCAAAGAAATCATTCAAAGTGGTTAGCACCCTTCACAACCAAAATTTCTTCCTAAGGCAGAACAGCTGGTCGAAATGAGGTTCTGGTTGTAAAGAGCGCTACCTACTTTCTAAGTAACCTGAAGTTATGATAATCACTTTTATAGTTCATAGTTGGTTACCGAAACCGATTAGAAAGAAGAAAGTTCGAGTTCCATTAGAAGCAGATTGTTATTTCACCCGGCTTTAAGATATACACGAAGCCAAACGCTTTGTTAACATCCTTGTCCACTTACCTGTTATCTTATTTATTGTATCCTAATGATATTGTTTTTTTTAAGTTACATCCGATAGCCTACTGTCTCATCCGCCACTCAATTATTCTGTCGAGTTTACTTCTTGATGCTAGCTCATCATGTCAATTTCTTCTTTTTTTCGTAAGAAGATGAATTCCAGTTGTGACTTACTGAAGACTGAATGAATTACAGATTAAGGCGTCCAGCCCGCACCCACCCAGAAAAGTCTAAATTCATACGGAAAGAGTTTAAATTAATACATTTTCGCTTAAATAATTTCATTTGAATTGCACTGCCGATATACATTTTTAGCTACCTTGTGCCGAATCTGGGAAAAAGGTACGGGGATAAAAAAATCTTTGAGTAATTGTAACGTGGAATGCTTAAAAATAACAAAAAAATATAAAAAGGATAATTTTAAAAAACGGGGTGTATTTTGAAATAGGGTAGTCTAGTGTAGTCAATTATAGTTGCGGTACAACATAGTTGCGGTACGAAAAATAAAAAATAGTTAGGTGGCCAAATCAGAGATGGCGCCACTGGTTTCCAAAAGATTTCTCGCCATGTGAAGTGACATCTAGTGAGCTCGCTATGTGAAGAAGTGCGTGCCACGTGACTGGTGAAAGCGCGTTGCTTAAAACTAGTCGGCAACAAGTGTCCGGGTTCTTCTTCGATGTCGTCTCTCGTACTATGATGCCTGTCAAAACACGCTTGTCCAAAATGTAACTCTTCAAATTTTTGTTTAAGCAAACTTCAGTTTCCCAACACTGCGAAACCAAAGGAAGGAAGGAAAATTTGGTTGGCTGCTGCATTCATCGCACGCTTGTCAAGGAGCGGCAAAACAAGATGGCGGGCCGGTAAAACAACGGCGTTCCTGAGTTTTAAAACGGCAAAGCAGTGGTTGAGGTGGAGTTGCTTTTGTTTCGCTGACGGCTGGTAAGCCATAATGACTTTTGCAAGGAGTGCACGGTATTAATTCTCGTCGTAACTGGGGACAATCTAATTGAAGACCGACGCAGCGGTTAACAAGACGGTCGTGAGTATAAACAAACTGTGTATCCTACGTAAGTTGGTCATGGCGAGCCGCGTTGTGTGTGACTGTTTTTCAAAATTCTAATTACACCTTTGAACATTAGCCAAATTTCACGTTGAGTACCGCAACTAAAAGAGTGCATATAATATTTGTGTGTATTTATTTTGTGACTTGAAGTTCCAAAGCCTAAATTATTTTGAACGGCATGCCTACAACGATAATTTTGAGGAAGGGTTGGGTAAATAATTTTTGATAACGGGGAAAGGGTTATGAAGACGCAGTATACCGTAGTTTACGGCTTTAGTAAGGTGTAAAATAAAACTGGGTAAAAGAAGAATCTAGAATCCTTAAAAACGTGAAAGTAATTAAGGTTAATAAAATTAATTGAGAATTAAGGTTCTTGGGTGTAGGCCTAGCCTATAATTAAACAGAGACTAAATAAGCTGGTTTTATTTCTCAATTAAACCACCTTCTGACATATTCGTTAGTGCTGTTGTGTACATAAGTAATAAGGTGACGGAAGAGAAAGTGTAAGCCTATTTTTCTACCAGAAAAGAAGATAGATATTTACAGGCAATGGTAACGAATTGTATATTGAAAGCGTCTGACTTATGTGTATATTTATTTACAATTGTATAAATCTGCATTCCTTTTATTCTGTTGTCCTGAGTCTCATTAAAAAAAAAAAAACTAGGTAACACCTCTCCCTGTGCAGAGTGGTACAGGAAGGAGGGTTGCATTGGGAGCCTGTCTGGTTTGGATTCTTAAGGGACTAATGTTGAAAAGAGGATATTTGGTATGCAGATTTGTTGTGTATAAGTTGTGGTATAGAATGTGAAGTGATGTGAAATATAAGTGACTAGGCGCATTTACTTGAGAATTTGAATAGTTACAGGGCATGACTGAAGTTGATTTGAGCAGTTCTTGGGGTCGCAGATTAGGATTAAAAATAGCCTATTTAATTGTTTATGTCTGTGAACTCCTGTTGTTTAGTTTTGGGATTAAACATTTGGACATTCAATTCAAAAAGGTTAGGGCTCAACAGGTTAAGTTTATAGGCATTCAGAGTTTTAATAGGCCTAAATTCTGCCTAGTTTTGATAGTGTTAGTAGCAACCATGACTACTCCTCCACCAAGTCCATCTAGGTTAGGTGTATTGGGGGCTGGGAACTTGCTATTAAGTGGTGCTAATGCGCCTTGATACAAGTGTCAACTCCAAGTGTGTCTCATTCAGGTATAGGCATAAGTACTGGGGTCCCAATTCATCCAATTGGCCTATCTCCACCTGTATATATACAGGCTGGTGGTGGAAGTACACCCACGCATATAACGCTTACTATAGCAGACTATAATAGGTTGTTTGCTTCAAGTCAGGTTGGTCAGGGAAATATTGCTGCACAGGGTAGTACAAGCGGTCAGCCCCTCTTCCCAGCAGCATGGCTTCCAAAAATAACTCCACCAGTTTTTAATGGTAGTCCAGTTGGTCCTGGACCAAAAGACTTTTTGACTTTTTGATTGTAGTAGAAAGGGTATGCCAGAAAGTGTTTTTGCAGCTCTGGATTCCTAGTATGCTAACAGGGGTGGCACTTCAATGGTTTACTGCTCAGCCTCCTTTTCGTTCATGGTTTGCATTTAGGTTGGCCTTATTACAAAAATTTCAAGTACCAAATCGAGATGAGGAAATATTACAACGCATTAATTTGCGGTGTCAACAGGAAGGTGAAACTGTGCAAGCCTATGTAACTGATATGGCAGCAATGATTCAGGAGCTGTCTTATGTAATGCATGACACGGAGCAGGTTAGGTTGGTTTCAAGGAACCTTCTGATTTCCTTAAGACCTATGTTAAGCACAAACAGGTATGATTCTGTTAAGAATTTAGTGGCAGATGCTTGTTAGTTGGAAGCATTGCTAAAACAGGCAGGATCTTATAAGGGCTCTCAAATGGCTAGTATGCAGCCTAAAGTAGTTGCTATGCAACCTCAGGTAGTTTGTAACCAGTTGTCAGCTTCAGTGACTGCAGCTGAATCGCAGGTAGCCCAGGCTCAGGGTAAAGGTTCACAATCTGTAAGGGATAACCAACAGCAATCTGTTAGGCGTGGGAGGATGAGTGACAGAGTCTGTTATAATTGTGGTGTCCAAGGTCACATAGCCACAGGTTGCCCTATGCCAAGAATAGCTAGGATTAATCAGGCAAGTGTAGGTGCACCTGCAAGTAGTCAAAATGTGCAGAGTTCGGGAAACCGGCCAGGAGCTCAGTCGTAGGTGGTGCTAGGGCTCGTAATGATTTAATTCCGCCTAAACAGACTTGTAATCAGGTTGGTGATGTGAAGCCTTGCCCGGCTAGGATGGGAAAAGTAGAGGTGACCATTGCTGCCCGGAAAACTGTAGCTATGTGGGATGGAGCTTCTCCATACACCTTGGTGGGGCCAGAATTTTTGAATTTCTTTCAAGAATTAGGATGAAAGGTAAATAAACTCGATACAGAGTTATATGGAGCAAATCTTGCTCCCTTGCCTATATTAGGATGGGTGACTGCTAGAATAGATTTGCCAGGGAAGCAGGTGATACATCCTGTAGTTATTGCTGGACAGCGTAGCGTTCCATGTTTGCTTGGTGCAGACATTCAGGGTCAATTTGGTGTAATAGTGGATCCGTCAACCAATGATTGGTATTGGAAAGATGTGCCATGGGTTAGATTTCCTTATGTTGGTGAGGAAAAAGAGGAAAGAACGGTTCACTTAATCAGAGAAATGGATCCTTTGCTTAGTGAGAGGGTGATGGCTGCGGATATTGCTCCAGAACAACGTGAGCGTGTAAGGGAACTTTTTAATGACTTTGCGGTCGTTTTTGATGCAAAGCCAGGATTAACAGATTTGGTCAAACACCACATTGATACGGGAATGCATGCTCCTGTCTCCTCTCCTCCGTATTATCTACCTCCAGAGAAGTGGGGAGCAATGAAGGACATCCTCGATGAAATGGTAGAAAATGGACAAATAGAACCATGTTCTGGTCCATGGGCCGCACCGACCTTTTTGAAGAAAAAGAGTGATGGTAGCTGGAGGATGCTTATTCACTACCGAAAATTGAATGAAATTGCAGAGAAGGACAAATATCCGATGGCCCAAATTGATGAGCTATTGGACGTACTGGGTAATCCCAAGTACATTACGACATTAGACCTTAAAACTGGATACCACCAGGTTAAGTTAGACGATATCTCTCAAGAAAGAGCAGCTTTTATAATGCCCCATGGGTTATTTAAGCCTAAGGTTCTCATGGCAGGTTTGTGTAATGCTCCAACAACCTTCATGCGGCTAGTCAATCATTTGTTATATGATCTGCTGTCGCGTGGAGTGGTGGCATATCTGGATGACATCCAAATTGCCTCGTCAGATTTCGAAACTCATTTGGAGACGGTTAGGGAAGTCTTGAGTCGTCTTGAGCGTGCAGGTCTGACGGTAAACTGTACCAAGGTCCAAGTGTGTAAGCAGAAGACAAAGGTGTTGGGTCACATCATTTCAGCAGATGGTCTTTGTCCTGATCCTGATGAAGTCAGATGTGTCCAGGAGTATCCTAGGCCACGAACAGTCAGGCAGGTTCGGAGATTTCTGGGAATGACTTCTTGGTACAGAAGATTCATAAGGTCGTACTCGCATGTGGCACAGCCGTTAAATAGACTACTGGATGGTTAAATAGACTACTGGATGGTTAAATAGACTACTGGATGGTAGCTTCCATGGAGTAAGGAGTGTGAGAAAGCTTTTGTTGCTTTAAAGGAAGCCATCACTGATGTACCTGCTATGGCTAGTCCCGATTTCGCAAAACCATTCGTGGTCCAGACAGATGCGAGTGCCGTAGGCCTCGGAGCCATACTGTTGCAGGAAAGCAATGGGCAGCTTCTGACAAGTATGCCAGTCGTGCATTGTCGTTACGGGAGCAAAAATTCTCTGCCGTGGAGAGAGAATGTCTAGCTATAGTCTGGGCAATAGAGAAATTTCGTCCGTACTTAGAATGTGGCAAATTTAAAGTAATTAGTGATCAGCGGAGCTTGCAGTGGCTTCGAACAGCAAAGGACCCTACCGGCCGACTGGCTAGGTGGGCTATGCGGCTGCAGCCATTTGATTTTTCTGTGCATTATCAGCCAGGAAAATCAAATCTGGTTGCTGATGCATTGTCACGGATTCCAGAGAGTAGTGTGGAAACGGTAAATGCTGTCATAAATGCAGTACAAGTTCCAGATTTGCAAAAGATAAGACAGGAGCAGCTTAAAGATGCAAAGCTTGGGCTTGCTATGGAGTGTTTGGCATCGGGAACATCACCTTCCAACTATAAGTTTGAAAAAGCAGTCAAATCCTTAATGGAAACTGCTATACTTAAGGATGGGGTGTTGCATAGGGTTTTCTCTCGTTATTATGGTGTTGAATTGTACTGCATAATAGCGCCAAATAGCTTAAGACGACATATAATTGTGTGTTATCACGATTCTTTGTCAGGAGGGCACTTGGGAGCTACCAAGACTCTGTCTAAAATACAAAACGTTTATACATGGCCTGGTATGACAAAAAATGTGACTGACTATGTCAGAAGTTGTCATAAATGTCAATTCCATAAGATGGAAAACGCACCTCCACGTGGGTTCATGCTGTGCCCTAGGCATCTTCCGAAACCAGGAGACACTTTGGCTATAGATTTGGCAGGACCTTACCCAAAAAGTAAGGCTGGCAACACCTTCTTGTTAATAGTGGTAGATTATCTATCAAAGTGGCCGGAATTGTTTGCCTTAAAAAAAGCAACGGCACAGGCAGTTGCTGTCTGCCTGGTTAAAGAGGTTTTTCCGAGATATGGTGTCCCGAGAACCATTGTCTGACAATGGTAAACAATTTGTCTCCACAGTTTTTTGGGTCGTGTGCTCGATGTTTAGTATTAAGAGGAAAAACACGTCTTTTTACCATCCTCAGCCAAATTTGGCTGAACGTACTATAAAGACCATACGTAGCATGATAACGACAAACATTGATGTGATGCACAGAGAATGGGACCAAAAGCTACCTTATTTGGCAATGGGTTTAAGAGCCTCGGTCTCGGAGAGCACATGGTTTTCACCGGCGTTTTTAACGTTGCATTGGAAGTGGAGATAGCTCCCGCCCCTAATGAAGAGTCTTGGGCTATGGAACTTACAAACAATATAAGGTTAGCAATTAAGGTGGCTCAGGATAATATTAAGGCTCAGCAAATCCGTCAGAAACCCTATTACGATAGGAACAGGAGGGATTTAAGCTGTAAGGTGGGAGACCTAGTCCTGAAGAGATCGCACTTCCTTTCTGACAAAGATGCCTTTTTCATGGCAAAAATGGCACCACGGTGGCAAGGGCCATATAAAATTTCTAAAGTATGTTTCCCTGTAACAATGAAGTTGACCGATTTGGGTTCGGGCCAGGAGCTAAAGTGTACCTTTCACGTACAACAACTCAAACCTTATGTAATTAATTCGACACAAATTATTGATGTGTTTTCTGACGATGAGGAAGAGAATGTAGAAATGGTTGATCCAAATGATTCGGAAGACTCTTCTAAAAACGTTGCTATACAGTCACGAGTTTTGCGACCACGTGGAGCAGCTCAAAACAAGCTTAATCAAGCTTTAAACTTGTTGAGGGGAAGAGGTAAAATATGACCGAGGACGATCATTAGAAGGGGAAGAGGGAAATATGTAACGTGGAATGCTTAAAAATAACAAAAAAATATTTAAAAAATAAATTAAAAAAAACGGGGTGTATTTTGAAATAGGGTAGTCTAGTGTATTCAATTATAGTTGCGGTACAACATAGTTGCGGTACGAAAAATAAAAAATAGTTAGGTGGCCAAATCAGAGATGGCGCCACTGGTTTCCAAAAGATTTCTCGCCATGTGAAGTGACATCTAGTGAGCTCGCTATGTGAAGAAGCGTGTGCCACGTGACTGGTGAAAGCGCGTTGCTTAAAACTAGTCGGCAACAAGTGTCCAGGTTCTTCTTCGATGTCGTCTCTCGTACCATGATGCCTGTCAAAACACGCTTGTTCAAAATGTAACTCTTCAAATCTTTGTTTAAGCAAACTTCGGTTTCCCAACACTGCGAAACCAAAGGAAGGAAGGTTAATTTGGTTGGCCTGCTGCATTCATCGCACGCTTGTCAAAGAGCGGCAAAACAAGATGGCGGGCCGGTAAAACAACAGCGTTCCTGAGTTTCAAAACGGCAAAGCAGTGGTTGAGGTGGAGTTGCTTTTGTTTTGCCGACGGCTGGTAAGCCATAATGACTTTTGCAAGGAGTGCACGGTATTCATTCTCGTCGTAACTGGGGACAATCTAATTGAAGACCAACGCAGCGGTTAACAAGACGGTCGTGTGTATAAACAAACTGTGTAGCCTACGTAAGTTAGTCATGGCGAGCCGCGTTGTGTGTGACTGTTTCTCAAAATTCTAATTACACCTTTGAACATTAGCCAAATTTCACGTTCAGTACCGCAACTAAAAGAGTGCATATAATATTTGTGTGTATTTATTTTGTGACTTGAAGTTCCAAAGCCTAAATTATTTTGAACGGCATGCCTAAAACGATAATTTTGAGGAAGGGTTGGGTAAATAATTTTTTGTAACGGGGAAAGGGTTATGAAGGCACAGTATACCGTAGTTTACGGCTTTAGTAAGGGTTTAAAATAAAATTGGGTAAAAGAAGAATCTAGAATCCTTAAAAACTTGAAAGTAATTAAGGTTAATAAAATTATTGAGAATTAAGGTTCTTGGGTGTAGGCCTAGCCTATAATTAAACAGAGACTAAATAAGCTGGTCTTATTTCTCCATTAAACCACCTTCTGAAATATTCGTTAGTGCTGTTGTGTACATAATTAATAAGGTGACAGAAGAGAAAGAAATTAAAGTGTAAGCCTATTTTTCTACCAGAAAAGAAGATAGATATTTACAGCTCTAGGCAATGGTAACGAATTGTATATTGAAAGTGTCTGACTTATGTGTATATTTATTTACAATTTTATAAATCTGCATTCCTTTTATTCTGTTGTCCTGAGTATCATTTAAAAAAACAACTAGGTAACACCTCTCCCTGTGCAGAGTGGTACAGGAAGGAGGGTTGCATAATAAAATCCTGGAAAAAAAACGTGTAAAGATAAAATTTAAATAAAAAAGTCTGAGAAATAAGGTGAGAGGAAAAAAATCCCAGGTTGACGGGATTACCTTAAGAAAAAATACCTCTGTGATGGCTGCACAACATCCCATGCCGCGCTGGCTGCGGCTAGATATTATAGTTTGTTTAGCTGCAGCCAGCGCGGCATGGGACGTGGGGCAGCCATCACATAGGTATATTTTCCTAAGGCAATCCCGTCAACCTGGATTTTTTTCCTCCTACCTTATTTCTCAGACTTTTTTATTTTTATTTTATGTTTTCACGTTTTTTCCCCAGGATTTTATTACTCAGAGATTTTTTATTCCCGAACCTTTTCCCTTGATTCGGCACAAGAGTAGCTAAAAATGTATATCGGCAGTGAAACCGGAACTTATTTCATCAATATCTTTTCTTCTTAACGGACCTCTTTTCCCTTCTGCTGCTTGCCCATTGTTTTGCAATAAACGGAACACTGTCCGGCCACAGAGCATTATTTAGCCTATATTTTAGATTCCATGTGTTAAAAATTGCGATTACCTAAGATTTAAAAAGTATTTTGAAACTATAAGTTGTTTCAACGTTTGCATACTGGTAGATATTTCCTAACAAGCAGAGACAAAAATGTATCGTTTCTTTTAAATTATTTTTGTACACTTTGGTAAGCTTTCGTAATAGGTTCCTAACCCTTCCCCAAACTACCCTGTACCAAGGTAGTACCAGTGCTGCTGATGTTGCACCGGCATCGTCATCACCATGCACCACTGCATCTCACTCGGTACACCCTTTGAATTTGGTTTGGTTCATAATTCTGATATTAACAGTTACAGTCGAAAATTATTTATACATGTTAACGTACTCCAAAGTCTAAATATTCTGTCTCCGTTAGTATTTCACGTTTTTAGGATGGTTAGTAAGGATTTATACGATTTTTAAATTTGCATTTTTTTTTGTTCTGAGGTAGGGCAGCAGTCACGAACAAATAATTATGATTGTGTCTTAATCGGCTCAGTGCATGCTATATATAGTAGATCTATGGATATAATTATTTGTTTCAGTACATAGTGTGCTACTTAAAATTCGACCTGTAACCCTCCACTTCTATTTAAAGGATACGGTATTTCTCAAAGTTTGCTTTTTTGGTTTTGAAACTGGTACACCAGTGCAAGTTTATATTAATCGCTTTTTTTAGTGCACTCCGAATGACAAAATGAAGAGTGATATGCACAACCTTATTGCTGCAGCAAAGCGTCACTGCCCTAAGAAGTAGTAATTTTGACCCTACCATCCGGTGCCGAGACGCACCAAGAACCATTGGGAGGACAGGACAAATTACAACAAATGGCTACTTGGGCTGAACAAAGATGACGGTAAGCATGCTAATAAGTCACATATACAAGGGCTTACACAGCATACCAAAAAAGGGCTGCGACAGCCTTGTCTGAATGATCAGTTCACATCAAGATATAAATGTTGGTTATTAATGACTTGGTTACACGAGACAACAAACCAAGAGCTGCAATTAGAAAACTTTCAGTTCACCGAGGGTCATGCTGGTTCGAATTGTGCTGAAACTACCACGGTAAAGTTTGTCTGAATGTAGCGAACCATTTCATACTGATGAACAAGACAAACTTTGCCGCAACAGCAGCAGAATTTACAGCACAATTCGACCTGCATGTCCGAAATGCGACGTCCATTTGTGATTGGAATGAAACGTGCTTCTCACGTCCAACCGTTTGGCCCAGCGCGTCATTAGTCATCTGCGACGTGCAAATTGAGGAAGAAAACGTACAAACCAGTGAAAAACTGCTAAGGCTAGCGTGTAGTACTGAATAACTGCAGTATAACCGCACTATATATTAACAGAAAAAATAGTGCTGGACTTGAACCCCTGATTTTACATTTTCTGTCTGAACTATCAAAATAACCGTTTCATGTTAAGTAATTCACTTCAATTATTTATTAAGATTTATTAATTAGGTAAACAAAAAAAATCTATGAAACAAAACATCTTCGAAGAAGCCTGAGATGTGAAGACATAAAAAAATTAGAACAGAAATAGCTTGACTTTTAAGACGTTGATTAACTGGTTCGAATTTAAAACAGCAGAGGAACACAAATAAACTTTCCTATAAGGTTTCAGATACTGTCGTGATGCTGTACTGTTTAATCCACGTGAAACCTTATACTGCTATATTCAAACGTTTTTACCATTTGTACTTTTGCACACGACAGATGGCATTGCTGTCTGCTGATCATTGTTGAAAAAGGCGACATTGGAATTTTTAAAAAATGTTTTGTTTCTTACCACATAGTAAAAAAAAATAGTACACCCCTACTTTGATATCGAACCGATACCTAATCGATAATTTCAGATGAATTGCTTTTGACACAGGAGACCAAAGTGCATGGATTTTCTTCTCTTTGTAGGCTTGTGTAGGCATGCAGGTCTTTTATTATCGAATGATTTTCTGCTTTGGTAGTTGTCACAAATGCTGTTACTCTTTCACTGGGACGAATTAACAAATTAGCACTTTAAGCCGGTCTTAATTATTAGGGAATTAATAATTTGTATTCCTTTTTCAGACGTGGTTAAAGTTATTGACATTACATCAATATTCGTCCGGAAGAACAAGCGACGAATTCGATATGACAGATTTGAAAGGTGTGTATCATGACCGTTTTGCATATAGTTGTAGGTTAAGAGCAAGTAAGTTACAAAAGTGTGAAAATCAACTTACTGATATGTAGCATACATGGAGTAAGCAGTTTTTCAATTACACACGTGTATCCAACAATCAATGGGATGTCGTTTGGCAATAAACATTGACCTTTCAAAATAATTCGTAGGAATGATTCGTTTGCAATGATGGAATAACGGGACTCTCACACACCCCTTCATTAAAAAATGTTCAAATCAATTTCTTTGTAATTTCTTGATTAATCATTACTCACTCAAAACAGCAAGGAATAAACCTGTTAAAAAAAACTAATTTTAGTAGAGTCGGTTTGCTTTCTCTTTCGAATATAGCGATCGATATGGCTAATTATTTCAGTGAATTTTTACCCCTCCTAAAAGAATACAATCCAAAAATCCAAATGATTTCTTGGCCGCTGTTCCTCGGCACGTAAACAATCCGGAAAACCAGTGGCCACTTGCACAGCTCTCATTTAAAGACGAACTAACTACGATTCTTCCATCGGTTTCATTTTTATAAATGGAAGTTTTATTAGAACAATACTGAATTGAATCATCACTCAAAATATTCACCGTCTCGCAGTTTTCTGGCAGGGGTGTTGGCCTGTTGTCAGGTATGCCCGCAGGCGGATACTGTGAGAAGCAACTCCTCAACTCCAATCTGGATTGGGAAAAGGGGGGGGGGGGGGGTTAGGTCGCTTCATGAAGAACAACTTAAAAAAAAATTTTCCACCCACGTATAATAAAATAAAATGACGGAGCAACCTGAACAAATTGTTTCCCTTTCTCCCCCCTGGAATTTACAAATAACGAAATGAGTCGAGAGTAACTGAGAACGTGAAATCCAAATCCATTCATCATTTCTCTAAAAGCAAAACGTAGATGCCGTACGTGCAGGGAAAAAGCATTGGAAAGGCATCCGCAATTGGGCTAAAAGATCTGTAACAAACCTTATTAGTTTGCAAATATGCAAGCATGATTATTTTTTTTATTTTTTTTTAAACTATGCACTGTCTTCTTATAGCACACCAAATAAAGCGTTTTAACTTGTGTTAGTTCGTAATTATGCCCATTTTTAAAACTTGTAGTTTTGTTTGTTTATTATTAGTCTACATGTTTGTTAAATATCTTTTTGCCGAAGGAAAGATCAGGGCAGCAATCCCGGCCAAATAAAAAAAAAATAGTCAAGAAGAAGGGAGTACTCAGCTACTCGGGAGGGGGAGGGGGGGGTTACTCCTGCATACTGTCCTTCTAACGGCGACGTTGCCACACGGCCCGACTGTATGAAGGAAATAATTAGATAACAAAGTTAAATCTCAAATGAAGTTTTTTAAGAATTCACTCCTCACTCCAAAAAAATTATAAGTTGATTTAAATATTTCTCCTCCTTCCGACAAAAAAAAAAGTAAAGTCATGAACGATTGTCTAAATAAGTAGGCCAAGTCTGCGTTAATTTCTCATGGCAGCATTAGTCTGTATAACTTTGTTATCCTATTATTTCGTACGTATCAGTGGAGCCGCGTACCAACGTTAAAGACCTAGAATAATTTAAGCAAGAACACTTTAGTTGCTAGCCATTGGTTGGTCGATGGATGACACGTTAGTCAGCTGACGAGAAATATGAACTCAACGCATTTGCCACAAACGACAAATTTTGACTTTCTAGTGGAGGATTTTCCCGACAGATTCGACCCATTTTCGAACTTAGATTTAGAAATATGAGTAGAATCTGTATGCAAAATTTAACATAAATCGGATAATTCGTTCAAACGTTATAGTGGGAACACACAGATAGACGGACTGACAGACAGACAAGCCGTTCGCGTTAGCTCGACTTTAATAATTGGGCAGAATGATACCAATCTCCGAAGTTAATTAGTGATTAAGGATTATAAGTTGGCTCCATTGTGATTCCTCTTTAAATTTTAAGATGAATTTATTTAGCTTCTGTCTATCAATCACGATATAAATTCTACATTCTTAACTGGTTGAAAAAATGGCGCTGCACAATTTGGATTGAAGTTACGGTAATTAAAAATGAGTACATATAATAGATAGAATGAAATAATCAACAGGAATCCGTTTAATTAAGGTGCGCTGCTGCTCTGTGTTTTCCTGTATGACTCAATTTTCCAACGTTAGTGCAAAGTACACAAATGTTGCAGACACTTTTATTTTCCTATATGCTTCATTCACTCGAAACGTATGTAAATGTTGCAAAAGCTATATATGAGCGGAATTCCCGAAAATAGGGAGGGAGTTTAGTCCTTTTAAGTGTAAGTTACGTATTTAAAGTTAAACTGGAACCCTATAACCAAGAATATATAAAAAAAATATTTTTAAAACTATGTTTTAAAATTTGTTAATATTTAATTGTAACCTTCTAAGTGTGTCAAACCAATAAAAAATGCTAGGCCTACAGGTACGTGCTATAAAAAATTTTAGTATTTTTTTTTACAATTTTTCATTAAAAAATTGAGTGCGCGATTCATCATAAACTGATTTGTTAGTGTAACACATTTTTACAACTGAAAAGTATACTACATTTGTAACTAAACGACTACCGTGCAAAATTAAGCAACTGCCAAAAAAATGATAAGAAAAATACTCGTGGACAGTAAGACACAGCAATGTATATGATATTGGTATGACAATTTATTTCTCCATAAAAGTTGTTAAAGTACACACTGTAAGGTTAGATTTTTATTTTTATTTTCGATTGTTTAATTTGTAATTCAAAATAGTTACGACATAGTCCCTTACATTTTCCAAGAAAAGAATATTCGAACCATAAAATTGCCTCCGCCGTCTTTCAATAATTTCCACTCAAATTCGTATAAGCTTTGTTGGACTTAGCCAGCAGGTGTACCAACATTTATTAATATCGTGTTTGTCAAATTGGAGATCTGGAATCGTGATTTTCATTTGTCGGCTTGGTGGTGGGCTTATTTATTTATTTGAAGTAACTGCAACGCACACGTCCCAAAGAGCCATTAAACAATAATAAAAAAATTTTAAAAAATGAGAAAAGAAGCCCACATGCGCCACAGACACAAGGGCAATCAAACAGTAAGGCAGCAAATCAGAGGCTGTAAAGTAGCTTATGAGCTTTCTGACGAAATGAAGTTCAAAGTCAGTTTGTACAATCTACTTATTTGGACACGTCTACACAATTCATTCTACAGACTCAGCCACTTGTTCTAGTTTTTAGATCATTTTACAGAGAGACATCCACTGATATTATTTGGACGGACGGACGCACGCAAGCTAACACACTTTCCAAACCAGTCGCTACCTGAAGGCCTCGTCGAAGCCTTCAATTATTTATCAAAATGCAAGTGACGGAGTGGCCGAAGTAGCATAATCACTATGTCTATAATCGATTTTGGTAGCAATTTCGAATTTGAGTTATGACACTATGACGAAACGTAACTGAGTTAAGGTGGCTTGCCGTACTGCGGTATTTATAGTGATTGATTTTCGTTTGATTTAGTTTCCAGTTACTCTACTTCATTTACATAGATTTGTGTATATTTATGCAAGAAGATAACATCGATTTAAATCCTATTTTAATTTATTCAAATTTTGTGCTGACATTTTCTTCTTTTTCTTTTGCAAACAGGTTTTACAAAAGGAGCCCATGCAGACCGACCGACCTTGTTCACTGGAATTTGAATGGAATGCTACAAGTGTTGGAAACTACGCGACTCTTGCAAATATGCACGTGTAGCTCTGTAATTTCATGGTAAGATTTCAAGAAAATCCAACAGTTGCGTTGTGAGAATTTTCGGCAGACTGGCTATTCCTTCCTATTTGGTGTGGTATTACGCTGTCTGTCTTCGTAATCCTACTTTACTTTTCGTTATTTCTTACTTGGCTCAATCAGATTGAACGTTGTCTGTCACGCCACAGATGAAACGTTCAATCTGATGGGAGACAAGTAGGAAATAACGAAAAGTAAAGTAGGCTGATGGAGACAGACTGCGTAATTCCACACCAAACAGGAAGGCATAACCAGCCTGTCAAAAATCCCAACAATGCAACTGTTGGATTTTCTTTTGAAGAAGTGAAACGTGCACATTTGCAAAGGTCGTGTAAATCGTTTCCTTAAATTTTACCATAAATTTAGTGCTTCAAGGAAATAAACAGCACAGTAGCTCTGTAAAACAATAGAAACAAATTTCGTGTTCATGTAAGCCTATTTTTCTTAGGATTTAGCTTTGTGTGATTTGTTCGAATATTGTTATGTTTATTATGGAAAGAAAAAAAGTGCTCTTTACCAAAGAGCAGAGGCAGCTCAACTCATATGAAAATAAAACTGGGGACATTTTTTTTCTCTACTCAGGCCAAGTTTTCAAACTTGGACTCGTTTTTCAGTCATCGTTTTCAGTCATCATCCCATAACAGCCTGAACTCTCTTCTAACTTTCTGCAAACATAGAACTCTTATATTCGACTTATAGGATTTTTTTAATATAACAAACCGAAGCCTACGGTAACCGCAAAGTTGCCATTTTTCGATTCATTTCTGTAAACATGTAAATTCTTCGTTTTGCATTAAGTACTTAGCCTAGTATTTGTAATTAGGAGGGGCCTGCTAAGGCCCAGCCCTTCTCACATGAATATGTCTATTTTTAAGCACCCTATTTGAACCTTTGTTTCATGACTTACTGCATTTATTCTTTTATGTCGTTTTATCTTTAGTGCTGATGTTAAATGCTATTTAAGCCTAAATGTCTCATCCAATTATAAAACTAAAGCGTCATATTTGACTGTTAACTTCACTGATACGTTTTAGTATCTTTATATCCCAAACATTACTTCAATTATTTAATGGCCTTTTTACTTTTTATTTTTATTAAAAGTCAGATTATTTAATTGTATCCATTTGTGCCAATACAATCTTTACACTTCATATCCGTTTTATTGCCGTATATTTGTCTTGCCCCACCAGCGAGTGACACTCCTGCAACCATAACTTTCCACTTCAACCCTTTGTAAGCTATTAATACAGTTGAGCAGCACTACCACTTCTCCATAATCAATACTCCTTGGTATGAAATTTCAAATCACCCTTCCTCCAACCAGAACGCAGAATTCCCACTTCTCAGTTTAACTTAAATGTTTGAACGTTAGGTTATACGTATTCTAAATTCTTAGTTTAATGTTTTGATTTTAATGGGGACAAATATTTCAGCATTTGGTTTCGGGTCTCCCCATTAATGTAAGGGTTTAAGGCCGTTTCCTAAAAACAAACATCTTTTTTTTTAGACATCTTACTGTTAGCCAGTAACAAACACACTTAACCCTTCTGACGCCAGCCAGAAAAAGAGCACCTGCTAGCTCAAACCAGCCAGTTTTTCACAATGCAAGAAATGATTGCATGTCTTCATTAAAATTCATGTAACTCCCTTTAACCCAATGATGCCCAACTCCGAGAAAATCCGGAGTTCTCTTCTTCCTGCTTAGTGCCCAGCTCCGGGAAAATCCGTAGTGCGACTTTCAAGGCCACCACCAGGTGGCAGCATCGTGCTATCTCGTTTGGTGCGTGATCAACTTCGAGAGTGAAAAACGAGCTTTCCATCGAGCCATACCACGTCTTATTTGGTGTAGTAGTTTTTTTTTTATCGATTTTTAAAGCGAAAAGTGCATCGAATTTAGAGAGTTTTGAGAAAAATGGCTGCGAAAAGCAGCAAACGATACTGCCTGTTCGGCGGCTTTACCGACGATGAAGACACGGACGAATTCGATGAAGTTCACGAAAATGACGATAGCAGTGTGGACAAACTTTCCGACGTTTCCGAAATCGAGGATGACACGGATTACTCTGAAAATAGCGATGAAAATTACGACGACGACACGGAATTCAATTCTTCCACATCAACAGGGGCAGCGGCTGCAATGCAGGCAAGCGGCGCTCGCACGTACGCTCGGACTCACGAGGCGCGCATTAGGCCTAATGGAGATAAGCCTAACTCGGCCGCGGCAAGAGCGCTGGTAGGGAGCATCGATCTTCATACTAGTTCCGATAGTAATGTCGAAAGTGCAAGCTCGCAAGAAGATGAGATTAATGACGATTCAGAACCAATGAAATGGAAAAAGACTTTTACGAAAATGAATGAAAAAAAATTTACCGGACCAAATCCCGGACCAGAAATATCACTCGAAGGGCTACCGGAAGTTAGCGCGTTTGACATTTTTTTGACGCCTGCCGTTCTGCAAACCATTTGTGACCTCTCAAATAAAAACTTCGCTAGAAAATTTCAAGAAAATCCCGAGAAACATAAAGGAAAGTTCCCAAATTTAACCGTAGAAGAACTAAAAGCTTTTATAGGAATACTAATTGGCTTCGGATTAATGCAAATTAAAGGCAGCATAAAAAAATATTGGTCGAACGAGTGCCCCTTGATAGATGTGCCGGGATTCAGAAAAGTGTTTCCCCGAAATCGTTTCATGCAAATACTTCGATATTTGCATTATGTAGATGAAGAAGATGCCATAACGGATCGTTCTAGCCCCGAGTATGATCGCATGTACAAAGTTAGGATGTTTTTTAAGGTATTAGTGCCAAGATTTCGAAGTGCATACAGTGCTAGTGAAGATTTATCATTGGATGAAAGCGTGATCCCCGGTCAGTGCCGCATGCCAGCTCGCCAATTTATAAAGAATAAGCCCGATAGATGGGGACAAAAATTGTACGTTGTGGCAGAAGCTGAAACTGGCTACATTCTAAATGTTGAAATTTATTCAGGAAAGTCACAAGAACTTTCTCAACATGGCCCAACTCATGACGTTGTAATGCGACTAATGGCACCATTCTACAACCACTGGTTTAGAGTGTTCATGGACAGATATTATAGTAGCCCTACACTGTTTAGGGAATTGGTTAAAAAAAAAGTGCTGGCATGCGGCACTGTTATGAGCAATCGTAAGGATCTTCCGGCAGATATTGTTAGCAAAAAAGCTGTGAAGGATTCGAATTTAAATAAAGGAGATGCACTTTTCAGACAGTGCGAAATTACAAAGATGGTAGCTGTGACTTGGAGGGATACGAAAACTGTCAGTGTGATTTCCACCATCCCGTGCAACTACTCGTCAACATTTGTGAAGCGTCTAGTTAAAGACAAAAATAAAAAATGGGGTTACACCCTAGTTCCACGGCCGTCTATCATAGGCCTATACAACAAAAAGATGGGTGGAGTCGACGTTGCGAATAAGAAAATCAAATCTTATCGCCGAAAGTTGAAAGGCTTCCGCTGGCCAAATAAGGTATTTTTTTACCTGGTCGATACGTGCATTTTGAATGCGTACATTCTTTTCAAGAAGTGCAACCCTACTACAAAACTTACTCACAGACAGTACAGGATGAAGCTCTGCATGCAACTTATTGGTGAAAATCAATTCAGGAAACTCCAACCTACTCCTGCACCAACTGCTCTAAACCAACCAAATGATATTAGAGCAAACCGGGAACTAAATCACGAGCCATGCAAGTTCAAGAAAGCCGGTTGGTGTAAAGTACACATCCAAAGAGTCGACACTACCTTTGGATGCAACGTTTGCCAAGTCCGTATGTGTCCTGTGCCCTGCTACGGCAGATACCATTACATGCACGATTATGCCTATAACGATGAAGCCAGGCAACATAAGGGGGCAGCTAGGAAGAAGCATTGCAGTGTAGCGGCCAAACATTAAATATTTTTACAGCTAGCGTAGGACCTACCTATTTGTGGAATTCCTTCACTTCTACCAACTGTATCTGCACAGAGTTAGGCTCTAAAGAAAGCTTGTATTCCACAGCTAAAAACTGTCAAATAAAAACAATACCTTCCAGCATCTCAAGTTGGTCGAATTAGGCCTACAATCTCAAATACCATTATTAATTTTTTTATTTTTCCTTGTGTGTACCAACTTCTCTAATTTTTTTATCAATAGTAGGTAAGAGATAAACTTGTCAAACCTGTCTGCAATTTAGTGCAGTGATTTCTGTGTCCACTGATATAAAAATTTTAAAAATCCATGCACTCTAACTCATTTTATTAAAGATTGAAGTTCAAAGTGTATTATATTTTACACACAGTCAGCAGGTGCTTGGGCACTTGCACAGTTTCCCTCCTTCCAGAGCTGGGCACTATTGGGTTAAAAACGTTGTAGAGGCTTCATTTTTTTTTAAACAGCTCGTAATACTTAAGCCTTAACCCGAATATTCACAGAAAAAAATTATAAGGCATATTTAGGGAGGGGGAAATGGCAAATGTATTACAAATCAAAAAATCTAACATAGTACTGGCTTTGAGAGCAATTTTGACCAACTTTATATGCTGAAAGAGTACTTTTTTTTGCATAAACGTAATGATATATCTATTATCTTTCTTTACACCAAAAATAAAGCAGATGTGTGATACTTTTTTTTAATAAATAAAATCGTCACGCCTGTCAGTAGTGCATTAATCTCTCTCAGGGGCGGCTGCCCTGCTTGGCAGCTTCCTACTGCTCAACAAAATTTAGGCCTATTTGTAGCGCAAGAAATGATTGCACGTCAGCATTAAAATTCATGTAACTCCCTTTAAAAACGTAGTTGAGGCTTTAATTTTTATTTAAACAATTCGTAATACTTAGGTCTTAACCCGAATATTCGCACAAAAAATTATACGGCATATTTTTTGGGGGAGAAAATGGCAAAGTATTATAAATTTAAAAAAAATGTAACGTAGTACGGACTTTAAGAGCAATTTTGACAACTTTATATGATGAAAGAATACTTTTTTTTCATTAACGTAATGATATATTTGTTATCCTTCTTCACACCAAAAATTAAGCAAAAATGTGTGAAACTTTTTTTAATTAAATAAAATTGTCACGTCTGTCAGTGCATTAATCGCTCTCAGGAGTGGCAGCTTCCTTTTCAACAAAGTTTGGGCCTATTTTGTAGAAACGGGTACGTAATCACACAGCCGTAATTATTTACATCCATTTGGCAAGGTATTCTTAATGAAAATCTTATGAGATAGTTGTTTCTCCTTCTTTGGGCTGGAAAAAAAAGTCATTTTATTTTCACTTGTTCCAGTGGTCGAGTGACGAAGCACTTCAGCAAAACGTAGGCTAAGCCTATTCCCGACTCGGACTAGTTACATCGTGTAAATCTCCGAAATCCAAATTGTTAAAAAAAAATGAAAATAAAATCCAACAAAGAAAAATCATTTCTCAAATGTTCGCACTTCTAATCCAATACTGAATTTGCGGAAATGGCGGTGTAATTGATTGAAATAGAAGGCAACCGATCAAGCGACGTGAGACGAGCAGGATGGCTGCCGCGGGCCGGGGCTCAATGGTCGGCAGTGCGGGTCAGGCTTCCGTGGTCGGCAGCAGCCATTCTTATCGCGTCGTGTTCCGATCCAATTGACGCATCGTATTTCGATTCACATAACGAATTATCGATCATTTTCAATAAAAAAACATTTCATTTTCAATGAAAAAAGGTTATCACAGTTCTCTTTACAGTTTTATCTCTCAAAGACGTCCATAATTTGCTAATTTACCTCGGTCAAAAGTGTGCACGATGTAAATCAAAATCCGAATCGGGAGAGTCGCTAAGTGGTGCAATGGCCGCCATCTTTTTTTAATTCCGAAACTCACGGGGGCAGCGAACAAACACGACATAGCTCGGGAAAAAAAAATATTATTGGCTAGAAACTTGTCACGTGGGCAAAATTGGCGGGAAATTGTAGCAGACACATGCCTTTAGTGAATGAACGCTCCAGGAGCGATCAATGCACCACGCGGACTGACGTATAGCTCGATAAAGTGGCTCCCGTAAATTCTACGGGTCCGGCGCGCAAAGGGTTAAATACACCTGCGGGAGGTTATTTCAATTCAATCTAGCAATCTCAGGCTTTGGTATTTTCTGACACTGTAAGAGGTTAATATGGTGTAGGTTTGGCAGAGACATGAAAACTGCTCTTCTTGGATTGTACTCTTAATTAATTTTTATTATGCAAATATTCTCGTCTAATCAAAATTGTGATGCAGCCAAACTTGTCACGTTGTGACAAGAACTTGTAAATGTAAATTGATTTAAAATACTGCAAACCTGAGTTGTTAAAAACTGATTACTATTCCATTAAAATGTAAAAATCCGAGTAGTTCTTGTAAAGCTTGAACTTATTGTAATATTATCTTGTTTTTGGAGTCAAAATAAATATACTGAAGCTTTGTTGTTTTGAAACGAGCTGAATTTTATCAAGGGTAATGTGGATTACCCTTGATTACCCACATCCATATTACCCTTGATTTTATTAGCAGATATTTTAGCTATTAAATATTACAACTGCCTGTAATTACCGTTTCTTTAGTTTTTTTTAATAAACTAAGAGTTGCTGAACTCTGCAGTAATTATATTTTTGGGAGTCAGTATGTAAGCTCATTGGGGAAAACATTTGGTTAAATTCTGTCATTTGGTTTGGGAGCAAAGGTAGGTTATAGTTAGGCTTATATGCAGTGTCAGTTTACGATAAAAATTCTATTTTTGAGGCAAATATAACTAACAACAGTTGGCAAACTAACAGTTGCTCCAATCT
>JAHWFP010266812.1:15897-53114 GCA_023313725.1 Lithobius niger | reverse complement strand
AATTGGTTGGTCCTCCTTATGATGAAATCTGCGGTCTCCCCGAATAACTCCATGAAAAAATCCAACTCCTTGCTCTTCTTGTTGCATCTGCCAATGTAGCCCATTGGAGGTTCGGAGAAATCTTTCTTGTCCTTGTACTCGCTCAGCTCTTCCGTCCAAACCCGATGAAGTTGCCTCCGAGTCTTGCCGGCCCTAGACTTCTCTACTACAGCCTAGCTGGGAAAGTCGTCCATCGGTGCCTCTGCAGCCATCATCCTGTTTGCCCGCTTCTGGTCTAAGAAATGATTCACATGCGGTGGGTAGGCCCTTATATACGGCCACGCGTGACCACTGCACATCGCTTCTGCTCAAATGTATGCAAGTTCGAGAAGTAGTTGCCACATGACGCAACGTTGTGCAATATTGTGCAACACCCGCGGAACCCGCATCTGGGTGCCGGATAGCAGGATGTGATTGCGCCACGCGGAAACAGCAACCGGTCGTGAAGGGCAATGGGCCTCAGATTGCCAGACACTGCAAGTGATCATCAATTGTGTGGCTTTCGATAAAGCGGTGTGCCGTTGTTGCGAACATGGTGTTTGGCATCGGAAATTAGGGGGCACGGCGGAAAAGCCGACGCCTTGCTGGGCGACATGCGGGTTCGAGACCAAAAAAACAAAAAAGGCCGGAAACAACATGAGAAAGGAGTGGCAGGGTGGTTGTGGGATGTAGAATGAAATTTCCGAGGGAAAAGCTGGTCAATGGAGATGTTACATGGATCCCAGTTTGCTAGACGTTCCCGAGAGTGTGTTGCCGAATGGCTAAACATCATGAAACTCGGTGTGAGGATAGCCCTCGATCGTACGCACATTTCAAGCCTAACCACATGTTCGTGAGACCTCTGTGAGCCGAGCTATTCGAAAATAACCCTGCGACAACCACTTCGAAAAAATCCCACAGCAGGTCAAACGGTCGGGGCTCAAAAACTGGGCGTGTAAACTTGAAGAAACTCGGTGGGAAGGTAGCCATCGTCCTCCCGCGCATTTCAAGCCTAACCACAAGTTCGTGGGACCTCTGTGAGCCGAGCTATTAGAAAATAACCCTGCGACGACACTTGGAAATAGCAGGGTGGAAGGTAGGGCCGCGCGGTTAAACTGTCGGGGCTCAAAAACTGGTTGTCTAAACATCATGAAACTCGGTGGGAGGATAGCCCTGGTCCGTACGCACATTTCAAGCCTATCCCCATGTCTGCAACACCTCTGTGAGCGGCGCTATTCAAAAATAACCCTGCGCTGCGTTAGCAACGCTGGTCTCGCGATTAGACAAAACCAGCGTTGCTAACGCAGTAAAAATGAAAAGTGTTCAGATCATGGCCAAAATCGGCATGCGCCCGGGGGACGATGCTAGATGGACGGCCCCAGAAGATGGGCGCCCTAGCTCCAACCCTGTATCGCTGGTGACCCCAGAGGCACTTTTCGTAGCATTACGGAAGGTACGGAAAATCAGTCAAAGTGTCGGGGCTCAAAAACTGGGCGTGTAAACTTGATGAAATGTGAGGATAGCCCTCGTCCGTACGCACAATTCAAGCCTACCCCCATGTCCGTGAGACCTCTGTGAGCCGAGCTATTCGAAAAACACCTGCGACAACCACTTCGAAAAAATGTCGAAGTCCCACAGCAGGTCAAACGGTCGGGGCTCAAAAACTGGGCGTGTAAACTTGATGAAACTCTGTGGGAGGATAGCCCTCGTCCCCACGCACATTTCAAGCCTAACCACAAGTTTGTGAGACCTCTGTGAGCCGAGTTATTCGAAAATAACCCTAAGACCCCTCAAAAAGCCGCGAGTGGCCCCCCGGCTGTTCGCTTCTCCCGCGTACACTCGAAACCAGCGTTGCTAACGCAGAAAAAATGAAAAGTTCTCGGATCACATCCAAAATCTGCATGCGCCTGGGGGACGATGCTAGGTGGACGGCCCCAGAAGATGGGCGCCCTGGCTCAAACCCTGTCTCGTTGGTGACCCCAGAGGCACTTTTCGTAGCATTACGTAAAGTAAGGAAAATCGGTCAAAGTGTCGGGGCTCAAAAACTGGGCGTGTAAACTTGATGAAACTCGGTGTGAGGATAGCCCTCGTCCCTACGCACATTTCAAGCCTAACCCCAAGTCCGTGAGACCTCTGTGAGCCGAGCTATTCGAAAAAAAAACCCTGCGACAACCACTTCGAAAAAATGGCTAAGTCCCACAGTAGGTCAAACGGTCGGGGCTCAAAAACTGGGCGTGTAAACTTGATGAAACTCGGTGGGAGGGTAGCCCTCGTCCTCCCGCGCATTTCAAGCCTAACCACAAGTTCGTGAGACCTCTGTGAGCCGAGCTATTCGAAAATAACCCTGCAACGACACTAGGAAATAGCATGGCTGAAGGTAGGGCCGCGCGGTTAAACTGTCGGGGTCCAATACTGGTCGTCTAAACATCATGAAACTCGGTGTGAGGATAGCCCTCGTTCGTACGCACATTTCAAGACTAACCACATGTTCGTGAGACCTCTGTGAGCCGAGCTATTCGGAAATAACCCTGCGACAACCACTTCGAAAAAATGGCCCACTAACCTAACTTAACCTAACCTAACCACAGGTATGCTGTTTCTCCATAACCACTTGTGTTTTAGATTGGAAACTTGGTAGTCAGGGGTATTTCGTCCTCCTGAACCGATCTAGACTATCCCCAGGGTCGTAGCTCGTCTCGTTCGTCCGCTATTGACGGTCGAAGTATTTAGGCCTTTATAGGCCTACACTCAAAACCGGTTTATTTAATACCGCTTCTTCTACTATGACTGTGGGTCTGAAATTTTTTGGACATCCAGAGGGTAAGGCCAGCTAAGCGCCCACCGAGTTTGAAGTGTCTAGGACGTTTAGTTCGGGATTTGGGAACTTGAAACCAATGAAGAGCACTGGGCGTCAAAAGTCGGGATTTTTTCCTATGGGAGCTAGAGCTCTGAAACTTTTTGGGTATCGAGTGGGTTCCTTCAGCTGGGTGCACAGTAGGGTCTAGGATGAATGGTTTGACTTTGGCGAACTTGAAGGTCTGTGGAGGTGTTGATGGAGATTGCTGCAACAGCAGGCCGGGCTATTCGAAGCGTGGTTATTTGTGAATCTGAGAAAAAGCCAGACCCGGCATTCCGGGTTCTGGCTCAGGATCATCATACACATGACCATTTCTGATATAGATAGGTAAAAACCCGAGAATAGCCGGGCCAAGGATTGGTTTCCCTGCACCATGCTGCAGGACGACGAACACGTCTTATAGCAAGTTGTGTGCTACAATCCCCGGGCCAAGGATTGGTTTCCCTGGCACCGTGCTGCGGGACGACGAGCATGTCGCAAGTTGTGCGCTATAATCCCTGGGCCAAGGATTGGTTTCCCTTGCACCGTGCTGCGGGACGACGAGCATGTCTTGTCGCAAGTTGTGTGCTGCAATCCTGGGGCCAAGGATTGGTTTCCCTTGCACCGTGCTGCGTGACGACGAGCCCGTCTTGCCGCAAGTTGTGTGCTATAATCCCCGGGCAAAGGATTGGTTTCCCTTGCACCGTGCTGTGCAATGACGAACACGTCTTGTCGCAAGTTGCGTGCTAGGGTCCCAGAGGCAACCAAAGACTGATGTCCCTTGCAATGTGCGAAATGACGGTAATGTAATCTCGCAAATTGTATGCTAGGGTCCCAGGGCCAAAGAATGCTGTCATTTACAACAGGGACGTGCGTCGTCGAAGCCAGATGGTTAGCAACCCACTTAGGTTCTTTTGGACCACACCGTGTACCAGTTACCTTCAGTGCTGAAACAAAATTTCCATACACTGAGTGTGAGACCTTTACGGGTACAGAAGATGAGGTGACAGCCACTAGGCAGTTTGCCTTTCGTACATTTGAGTTTAAAAACAATGTGGACAAGAGACATAACACCATTTTCAAGTATAGGAGTAAAATCCTTAACATCAGACATCAAGGGCCTTTTCGGAACTTGGCCCACCCTATTACGTTAGAAGAGCACATATTTTCTCCTTCTAAACCAGGAGAATTTGATAAATTAATTACCTCTCTAAGGGGCACTCATTTACAGGTATTGAAGACAAAATTGCTAACGTTTGCGTAGGACAAGAATAGGCTGCAACACACGTCTTTTAAACAATGCGCCGACATCAATGAAGCGTTCAAAACAACGAAAGGAACGAAATGAATGACTCCAGCCTGTTTGAATCTACCGTGTGAAGACCTTCAAAATCCGGACGTGCAATTGGGGATAGGGGGAAGGGGGGGGGGGCAGGGAAAGGGGCATTATTGCTTCTGCCTTTTAGAAAAATACCATTTTGTTAAAAACCAAATTTTGGCCACCCCTCAGGCCGGGCGAGTTAAAATTGTTTCTTTTTGTTTAAGATATATAATTGCCTGTGAATTTTTGCATTATGTTCTCATAATGCTGCATTACATCCTAGATTTTTTGAGTTGTTTGGATCCAGTTAGCTTGGTGTGCACCTCTCTTCTTAAAAGAACTTTCTGGGAGAGCTCCGCATCTTTTGTTCTCTCACGATATGTCAGAAGGTGACTCAAGAGGGGAGGTAGGGTGAGGAGAGGTATTGAATATTTTCTTAGGCAAAAGAAAAAATTTCAGCCAGCCCGTCCCGAAGGGGCCGGCAAAATTTTGTTTCTTTTTGCAGCTGGAAAATATACCTGTGATTGTTTGCATTCACATTCAGACCTCGTCAAATTGGTGACAGGCACCTTCTTGGCAGGTACCTTAGGGTTCCAAAGCTGGCATCTCCTAGAGTCACAGGCTCGCTGAACTGTTTTGAAGGGTTACCCACATGGCGTGACTTCTTAAATATTAAAAAGATTAAAATATTATTATTTTCTGTATGCTTCGGTGAATGAAATTGAAAAGGGTGTCACGTAAAGGAAGTGGAAGATTCCTTCCGTTCAGAGGGGAAAGAGGGATCCGACATTAACTTAGATGAGAGACGAAATAATTACCTCCTTGAATAACGTGGTTCCCGTTGGATTTGGTGATGACTTCAGGTCCAAGATTGGTGACACTGTTGCTGTTAGTTGTAGTTCAGGAACCTTCATGTTCTTGATAGGGCTCGGAATTTGAAGCCTTTTCCTTGCTTGGTAGGTTGTTGGCTTGTTTGTTTTCATTCTTGCTTGGTTGTTGGCAGTTAGCTTGGCTTGCAGTGCTACCTTGTATACTTGGCTGGTGTTGAGTTGTTGATTGTGTCAATTTGGTTGAGGTGGCTTTGAGGAACTGAAGGTTTCGATGATTAGTGAGATTATGCAAAGCAGAGAAAAAATATAAAGGGCTCCCTACTTGTGGAGGCTAGAGGTTGGATGTTTTTCCTCCAAGATTTTTGGATTACTTTGATGAATGGGTTTGCCATTCTTGTTGATGTGGACCGATTCAGGATTCGTCGCTCATTTGGGGAATGATTACGATTGGCCAAAAGAAAAAACTTGATTTTGCAAATTTGCTACCATGCATTGGGTGAAAAACAGTTCCTCAAAACGAGAGAAATGGTTTCCTTGGCTCACATAAATGGTTGAGGTTTCAGGTTGTTGGTGATGTTTTATTTACTTTCGTGCATGGCAGACAAAGGTGTAGCTTTTGGCTTTTGCGTGACAGTCCAGACAGGGGAGCTAAAGAGTGCGGATTTCTGTGAAAGGAAGCATGTCCGTGTGCAGAGCCTTGAAGGATGAGTCTTTGTCAAACTGCCATAAAGAGTATCCCACAAACTTGTGTGGAGGGCAGGCTGAAGACGCCTCGTCCTAGGTATTTAGAAGTTCCTTAGCCTTTGCGTGGTCAGATGATATGGCAAGGGATGTGACGTTTACCACTATTGGTGGTTCAATCGTGGTGTCATCCCATAGTATGGCAGCTGGGACGAAAGAATTGCTAGGAAATTCAATCGATGGGTTCGTGTCAACCGGTTGTTCGAAGTAGCGAGGCTCGTGCACAGCATGGGACTGGCATTCTCGTTTGGACTCGGCAGTAGTTAAATAAGGAAATCTTGCAGCTTTGTTTAAGCATTATCGTAATTCCACTGGTTCTGCCAAACCAATTCCACCACTTCTGATCGGTAATAACTATATAAACGGTGATTTTGAGCGAGCAAAAATACCTACTTTGTGGCTTGCGGTGAGGTGGTTAACAGTATAATCCCGCCATCCCCGGCAGGTTCCACTGAACCAAAGACTATTTGCTCTACTACAAATTTTGATGTTTTGAAAACTTGGTATACCTTCTCGGGCATTTAACCTAGCCATGCAATTGGCCCCGGAGGGTTTCTCGGTTTTTTTTATAAGCAGATTGCCTGGCAGATAGCTTCAGCTCTGACTCATCTCTTTAAACTTTCACTTACTTCTGGTGAAATTCTTACAGACTGGTGTCAGGCAATTATTACCCCAATATTTAAAAAGGGAAAAGTATCTTTGCCATAAAATTATACATCAATATCAATATTCACCTTGGTTCTATGTAAAATCATGGAGGCAATTATTCGGGAGACCATGCTTGACTATTTCACTTTAAACAACGTACTTTACTGCTATCAATTCAGCTTCCTCCCAAAACTATAGCCCTTGATCTGTGGACAACAGCTGCTGACATTGTTGTTGCATCTGATAACGCCAATGTGATGTTCATGTAATATATTTTTATTTCAAACGTGCTTTTGATTCCGTGGTGCATACTAAATTTCTGGAAAAACTAACCAGCCCTGGCTTCAGAAACCCTCTTTTAGGTTGGCTAACAGCCTTCCTACAGAATCAATCCCAGCAAGTGCGCGTTGCTACAGTTACAACTAGCCTTACAGTTACCTGTGGGGTTCGCCAAGGATCATTTCTGGGGCCTCTACTGTTTGTCCTATTCATGTCTGATTTATTACCATCTCAAACTTCATCTGGTGTTTTAAATCTAAAATTCGCTGATGATTTAAAGGCAAATACCAAAGTATTTGCTACGAGTGACCACGACCTACTGGATTCAACGATTCAAGCTGTTTCTGACTGGTCAACAGTCTGACAATTGCCACTTCTGTGGAAAAGTGTTTTTTCCTTCTTTCATCTTGGGAAAACAAACCCTCTTGCACTTTTTCATTTAAACGGTAGTTTACTACCAACTTTGGATTTGTCCAAGAACCTCGGTGTGTGGTTCATGGTTAACCTGAAGGCCTCAACCCAGTGTGTAAAAATAACTGCAGAAGCTTTCAAGACACTCCATATCGTAAACCGCTGTTTTGCTCCGGAAAATTTCCACACCCGTGTCTTAGCTTTTAAGGTCTTTGTGCAGCCACTTCCTTAATACACTAGCCCAGTGTGGTTTCCATATCTCTTGTCTGACATTGACCATTTGGAGTTGGTACATCACTCTACATGTTCGTTGCATGCTGGCCTACAGCCATTATAACTGCGGCACCTGCATGCTGTTCTTGCCTTGACTTACCAGATCATACACGAAAATTCCCCAGTTGTCACCTCCTTCTATGACCTGTCACATTACAAAGGTACGTGTGGACACTCCCTCAAACTGGTAGTTGACAAACCACGGTTGGACTGTCGAAAGTACTTCTTCGTTCTTTGGGTGGTGAAACCATGGAACTCACTGCCAGACGAACTTGTCATGTCCAAGACATTACACGCTTTTCTTCGGTGCCTTCTTCAGGTGTACGTTTCACGTTCCCTGCAATGGATGTACAATTAACATGTACTTTGCTCCACCTGTCGGTAGACCCTGGTCTCCTCTAATCACCAATTAAAATTGGTCTATTGCAACTTAGAACTTTTAAATGTCCAAAACCTAAACTTTATTTTTAATAAATGGGAACGGTGTCAGAGGTCATGCCCTTCCATCTCCTTGTCGGACTCTTCACAATCCACTAAACGATCTTATTACTATTATTATTATTAAGACCTTTTGAAACGATGTTTCATCCTTGGCAAGGCATGATAGGTAGGTTTTCTCAGAAGTTGAAAAATGAAGGGGAAATCTCCAGTTTTTTTTCACTGTTGACTTCTGTTTGAAAAAAGTTAGAGATTTTGAGGCGATGGCCAGAACAAATTTTAGTTTTGCTGAATACAGTAATAACAGGGTGTTTGCAGCCCGTTGGCGTTGTATTTCTGCATCCTGTAGTGATAACTTTGGACAATTTCCAATAGAAAGGAATGAATTGGGCAAGATTTTGTTGAAGTGTCTTCACCCTGGCTTTTAGATAGGTGCAGACCTTTCTTAATGGTTGAGCATAGTGACGTTAGTGAAAGTGACAGCGACATCCGGTGGGAGTATCGAATTCTTGTTTGCTTTGGCTGTATCACCATCTAATCCATATAATCTGAGAGATGATTGTGTTTCATCTTAGTTGTGGACCATTGCTTACAGTCCGGTGCTGGTCGTGTCGGCCGGAATGGTGGAAGAAAGTAGGTGGTAGGTAGCAAGAACTTGTTCCTCCATCAGTGTGGTGGGTGATGTGGAAGTCAGTGATAAATTTACGGTTGTTGGTAATGGCTGCGAAAGGTAGATCGGAGGTGTTTGTAAGAACTGCAGGTTCAGCCGAGTTCAAAGGTGGGAATGTTTGTAGAAAGGTCGACAAGGTTGGCATCGGAAGCAATGGTATTGATGACACAGAAAGAGAAGTTTGGGAGGAAGAATTAACTTAGAAGAAAACTCCCCTGAATCAGCTATAGTTGCTAAAGTGGGCACAATCGAGGTTGACAGAGAGGGTGATGGACCCGACGAAACTGTCAATATTGTTCACAAAGGCAATAACGATGTCATTGATTGTGGGGTTGACGGCACAAATGGAGAGCTGGAAGATGTTGTGCTCGGAGAGTTGCCTGGCATGTTGCCAAAATCTTTTGCTTCTTTGATGGCGGCAGAGTTCCAAGACGTAATACAGCTTTTTCGCTTGCAGCTTCTTCGTGAATTTGATTCAGCCAAAAAGTAGACACACGTTGTGTTTTTTCGGTTGGTTTCCATTTAGGAAGTGGGATGAGGGCACAGATGGGGCAAAGTTTCCAATAGAAGTTGTAATACCTGTAACGGTTACACACTTTTTTGAGGATCAATTCTTGTTTTTGCATTCAATCCAGGGCAGTTGCACGACCCCGAATCTTGAATCACTGGTGTCCGGTTCTTGTAAGGATCCAGGTCCATTGCTGTTGTCGATTGGTGCTCGCCACTACGTGTTTTGGCCATTTTTTTACGAAATGTAGTCGACCGTTGATAAGACGTGATGATGCGGTTAGTTGATAAGCGCTGAAAAGGCACGAAAATGTATAGATGGTTCACAATCCCGCCTCAAGATGTCACCACTCTCCAGGGGTGCATGTGGGTGGTCGGGACGGCCCCGCACAGAAGGGAGGTGGAATTATCAATCCAGATTGGATGTTGATACGTTCAGGATCTTTATCCTGAGATGGGGATTGTGTTTGCTAGAGCGTTGAAAATTTGCAGATGGATGGATATTAATCTCTGTGACGTCAATTGTTATTGGAGAGAATGAGAGTGGATGTCTTCGTTTGGCAGTCTTTTGTTTGAGGTGGACGGCAAGATAGCTGATGACAATGCTGGCTGAGACCAGATGAATGACTGTCGGGTAAAATTATGGTTTCCCAGTCAATGGCTGCAGTTATGGTGTGACAACGAAGACTCATTTGGGGAATTCGAAGGAGTCTTGATGATGTGTCCATTTCCATAGCAATGATCAGGTGAGCCGTACGTAAGCATGCATCAACAGTGGTGATTACTGCAACAAAAGAGGCCTGTGTCACGAACCGACAGGTAGCAGGCGTCATTCTGTCCCCAAGGACCGTTTGGTGAGGTTGTTGGTGCAATGGGAGGAGTCTGCTGCTGAGAAGCATCTGATCCGATGTCGTGTATGGTGGAGTGACCGACCGTGAAAGCTGCAGGTGCTACGAAAGGAACTAGCCGTTGTGAAAAAGGCATCAGCGGCATGATCCGTGTTGGAGTGGCTGCCACCAAACAAGTCACTGTGAAAATAGGGTTCAGTGAAATTGTGGTCGACCCCTGGAGGCTACGGAGAAGTACCATTATGACTTGTCTGCCTCTGAGAAACGAAGGTGATCCCTAAAAATTTCAGGAGTTGTGAGTGCACAGCTCGTGGAAAAATTTGCCAGTCGCAGACTGGATGGAAATGCAGGGAGAAGGGTTGGAATATTCTTTTTACAAGAACAGGTCGGCGAGGGTCGGCAATGGTGTGACTTGAGGCCAATGAAAGGGTTAAGATGCGAGTGCTCTCAGACAATGGTACAAACAACCTGTTTCATCTATAAAAGGCGGCGGGGCCAGCAGTCGAAGAGCAAAGAGTACAAGGATGCAGTTCTTTTTGTTGCGATGAAAGAAGCTTTCTTCGGCCTGAGGAAGGTCGGCGGTATCAACCGTGCTAAAGCAGTTAAGCAGAGCCAATGAAGGAGGTTGGCAGTCCAGAAAATGGAAATTGTAAGTCCTCAGTCAGCGAAAAATAGCGACTGAACTACATACAAGTGATGATGAACAGCTTTCTTCAGTTGAAACTAAAAAAATATACCGCTCTCCGGGAAAAACGTGGGTCGACGATCTAGGGAGACAACAAGTAGAGAGCCACAGTTACTTCCACTGGTCCGGATGCTTGGTGTCCCAACGTTTCCATTCCAGCAGGGTGCAGTAGGCTGATGGGATAAAAGGAATTGCTGGCGGCAACTGTTTGAAGTGGTAACAACAGGTGGGGACATGTCTGGTGCTCACTTGTGGACAAACCAAGAATGATTATTACCCCGGTTAGCAAAAAGGGCTCGAAGAGGCCTCCGGTGTAATCAAGGTCCCAATGAAAGAGGAACGGCTAAGATTCATTTAATGAGGGTGTCAATCATACCGGGTGTGAAACCATGAAAGAGGTAAGAAAACTAGAAGATGGATGACGAAAAGAAAGTTGACTTGACCCAAAGATGGCGTCTTTTCTGCCGGGTCGTGGTCCCACGAAAAGCGCTTGAAAACCAAAAAGGACGCGACGAAAGAAGCTTGCTGAAGCCAAGGGTGGTTGAATGCGTCTTTCATGCCATGCGTAGGTCCCACAAAAAGAGCTTTAAGTCCAAAAGGCAGGCAATCCAGAAGGGCGGCGATGAAAGAAAAGGGACGAAGCAACCATTCAACATGGCTGCTAGAGAACAAAATATGCGGAGCTCTACCAGCAAAATCTTTTAATAGGACAGGTACACACGTGTGCAAGCGCACACACCTGGGTTACCAAGTATGCGCACCTGGGTTACCAGGCTGGCTGAATCCGAACAATACAAAAACTCTAGGATGTAATGCAGTATTACGAGAACATAATGCAAAATGGCACAAAATTTTTTTGGCTAACATAGTTTTGTTATTTTGACTGTGGCGGCAGTGTCAGAGAAACATCAGTTCAACTTTCTTTAGCCTAAATAGTGTGTGCTTAAATATGTCTTTACCTAAACTGATAGTGGGTTTTTACCAAAGGTTTGTCCTTTTCCTCTGTGGGACCTCTTATCTGCAGCACATTGTCCAAAAGAACTACAGCGTGTATGGCAATTAATATTTCCTAGCAATTGATATCTATTAATATGACTACGAGTTTTCCTTACTAAGCAGGACGCATATTTTGGACCACTTGTTCCAACTTGGACGAAATATTCGTCCAAGGAGTTGCCACACAAACTTAGAGCTTCGTTTCGTTCTATTTTCAAATTGATCTGCATCGCCAGTACTCACTACAGTCCACTGATTTTAGAATACTGAGAGTAATTCAAATACTATGGAATTGATTGTAAACTATACAAGGAGCACTATTTTATCTTTCCATGAGTTTAGTGTGTTAATTACTATGAAACAGTCTGCACCAGCGACAGGTAATTTATAGATTTGTGCGGCATACTTATTATGAGCCCCTCTATCCCAGCATCACATAATTCGTGTAGATTTTTGCGTACTACATACTCCATATGGGCGCCATAAGCGTACATCATCCTAAGCAGCAGTTAGGTGCTGTACTTCCGTCCGGCTCAGCATTTTCTTAATACGTTTCTTGGAACCTTACGTCGTATAAAGTATACTGCGCACCTAAAGAAAACCGTTTTTGTTTTAAATCTTTTAGTCCACCGTTTTGTTGGACGTTTTGAAAAGTCCAACTAAAGGAGAGGAAAACCCCGATATTCTAGCTGGAAAATCTCTCGTCATCATATGGATTCCGAACCATTGTTGAGCTCAGTACTTGGGTGGGTGACCACCTGGGAATCTGGCTGTTGCAGACATAGGGCCTTAGGGCTTCGGGCAGATGACCAGGAGTGGTTAACGCTCGTTAAACCCTTTAACCAGGAAAGCGGGTAATAACCTATTTATCGCCTAGTCGTGGAACAATATAAAAGCGTATTCACTCTCATTGTTATTGCAACATCGTCCTTGTTCACTGAAGCGGAAAATCGGCAATAGGATTCTTTTATGCAAACATTGTTGCACGTACAGTCGCATTGTCAAGCCTTCTGAGCAAAAGAACGTCAGTACGATTCGTTCATTATTGTGCGGTGCTGGCCCTTTGTCATCTCAGTATGGACTTAAATACTATCACACTACGTGATCTCAGTATTCCAGGCCTGGGATGAAGGTATCAAGCTTTTTGCATTGTTACACGCATTGTTGTATAGTACTGAGATTCTGGGAATCTGGCTGTTGCAGACATAGGGCCTTAGGGCTTCGAGGAGATGACCAGGAAAGGTTAACGCTCGTTAAACCATTTGAAACCCTTTGAGATCGTCTAAACTGGGTGATATGAGATCTCATCCAAAATAAATCCCATAGATCCTAGCAGTCTAACACATTACCACAGATACATTATTGACTTAGCAGGAATTTTCCAAAATTCCTATTTCCAGTCAGCCACCAGCAGGCCACTTAACTGAAGTATACAAATGCTCAGCCACGATGCCCCTAAAAAGATACAGATTAAAACCTATTTACGTGCCTGAGCGGGCATTGTTGTTGTCCAAAAGGCAACGTAAAGAGGTTGTATCTGTATTTATTAAACTCTTGTTGAGTCTTTGACTTTTCCGTCTTTAATGCCCTAAAACGTACGCCTGTAAAAAAGTAATCTTGATTGTTTGTACAACAGCTGTAGCGTCGCTAGGGCATACTACACGGAATTATGACTATGTTGGGCGATTGCTGGAATTTTAAGTTTAGTTTCCTTTAACACGACTGAGGATGATTGCCCTACTTTCTGGCTTGCTAGCTATCCATCGCTACACCAAACAATAACTACGACCGTCGTCACTTCCAATGTCGACATAATGGAGCAGCCTCCGCTTCATTTGCTGTTTAGCCTAAAAGGGTCTGTCTTTGAAAGTAGTGATATCATTTAACGTTGGAAAGGCGGCCAAGGTAGCTAGCTACTAAGCAGGAGAATATCATGAAAACGTTATTGATGCATCTTTCCCTCTGTGAATGGTGGATAGTTATCCTTTAACTTTTAGTTTTTCTTTATCTCTGGACCTCTCCCTTACATTTTCAACAGTTTAAATTCTGTGCGTATTGGGTTAAACCTCAACATGACAAAAATATAAAGGCTGGGGCATTCACTTTTTTTCTACCCGAGCCGAACATTAAACGAAACTGCCCGATCCCAATCACGACCCGACGACAGATACCGAAGCCCCAATAAAAATTAAAAATGTGCCTTGTATAACAATAACAGTCAGCTGCTTGGAGTTTGGACCATTGGAAAGCTAGTGAAAAAACCTCGAAAATGGTGTACTCCAACGTCAAAATCGGTTGACGAAAAGTAAAAATATTTTTAATTTGGTTTAGACCGATCTATCTGGATTTATATGCCGATCCTGATTTCCACCGATATTGCAAATGGCGGCAAGGAATAACGTGAGGCAGTCTAAATCTGAAATCGGGATCGGCCCAGAATTACAAAATCTAGACACACGCTAGTGTGTCTCTGCCAAGTGGACGTTTTATTGTTGTTGGAGCTAAATTGTTAGAGCGTAGTTGTTAGAGTGTAATTGTTGTCAGATGGCGGCTCACTAGCAGACTGTCTTTTAACTGAAACCAACTTATACGTGATTTCAGCATACTGGTGTAAATACCCCATGCGGTAGAAATCTTTGCAAATCGTTTGAATCAGGTGTCTTGGGTCCAGTAGCAAAGAAAAACTCAACATGAAAATGTGGGAACGTGTCCTTCATGGAGAGAAAGTGTCCTCAATAACGGTGATTTGTGTTACTGGTGACTAGTAATTAGTAACTAGTCCACAGGCTCCCATGTTAATTCTCATAGGGTATAACGACACGTCTACAGCTGATTAGGGAAAGTTGCCAGATCTAAATTTCGGCAGACAGGTAAAGCGTCATATGGGGAAGTGCCTTTTTCTAAAATGGGGGTTGCAGCTAGAAGCACGTGGCCCTGAAGTGGCTCGTAAGTGCAAAATTATTGTTGTAACCATTATTTGTATTGTCATCCAACAGTAGATTATAACATGCTTAAGTGTTACACGCTTATCGTTTCAGTACCTAATTGTCAGAATTCGTTGTTGTTGCAAATAGGCTCAGCCATTCCCGTGATGGAGGTGGCCGTGATGTCGCCGGTAGTTGAAGTGTTGAGTGTGGTGAATGTAGAACAATGTGGAAGTGCAAAGAAGAGTATAGAGGGAGTTGCTGATGACCAAGTAGTAGTGTCCGACCCAGTAAGTAGTGCAGAGACCATGAATGACGTCATGGAGGAGGATAGTGTGGCTACTGCAGTGGTTAATGTAGAGAGTGCACGGGAGCTTCAGCAGCATGATTGTGTGGATATGTTGCTCTGCAATAGTGAATTAAGCGATATTACTATTATAAATATTGATACCAGCGGTGGTGTTAGTGCCTCGCAGGTAGGTGGTAGTGAGGGACCGGTGGGAATGGGGGTCCACTGCTAACCTAACTGTCCCATTCGACCTGTACAACCTAATAACTTGGAATCTGAGGGGGTTAGGAAGCAAATTAAGTGAGCTTGAGCAATTACTTCATTTTACCAGCATATTAGGGGTGCAAGAAGCTGTTGACTTGCGGGGCTTAGACGCAGCATCTTGGAAATCTGACTTCGTCCATTCAGGGGGTGGGGTTGGTGTGTTCATTAAGTGGACGGTTCCGTATTTGCATGTAGATACTAGTGTTGAACTCGCTGGTGTTGATGTTGTAGCCGTAAAGGTGTGGATAAGGGAGCGTTGGGTAACTGTTGTTTTCCTGCATGCAACGGGGTACCCAATGGTTGCTGATTGGTCGAAGTGGCTGAGTCAGTTCCAGTCACCTGTCATTATTGGTGGTGACTTTAATAGTCACCACTTCGACTGGGGCTCCTTACGCATAGACAGCAAGGGCCGCAGACTTGCAGAAACCATTCATTCTACCAGACTACGGATTGTGCATGATGATACACCAACTTTTGTGCGCTGGCAGCGTGACAGTGTGCAAGAGTCGGAGTTGGATTTTTTCCTGTGCTCCCCGGATATTGCTGATTTTTATTGTTGCCAGGTTTCAGATGATTTGCGTGGCAGCAACCACCTGCCAGTAATTTTGCGGTCGCGCTCCAACTCTGCTCTTTGTGAAGTTTCTGTGACCACCGGTATACTTTTGCAACCAGTTGTTAGTGATGGTATCTTTGGTGATTGGGCTGGTCGGCTGGGTAGGCGGCGTTTTAAGAGCTATGTGCGTCCGCTCTTGCCGGAGTAGTGGACACATATTTGTACGGTCGCAGTTCGTGACCAGCGTAGAGCCTACCGTAAATGGAAACGTTCGCCAAGTGATATGCGGTGGTGGGAATATACAGGGATTGTGCAGGAGAGTAGATTTGTGATTAGAGGGGAGAAGGCGAAGTTTGCTAAGAAGATTTGTGCTAGTGTAAGTGGTGCACGCTCACTCACGCAAGCTTGGCGTCGCCTCAGTCCGGGAGCTGCTAAGTCGGCTGATTTGTGGGTCTACAGCTCCTCTTGTTCGAGCAGGAGCATCCTCTGTGGCGAGGAAATGGCTCAAGCATTCAATGCTCACTTTGCGAGTGTGTACTCACTGTCGAGTGGGTCGGCCCCACCGACGGAGACTAGTTTGGCAGTGTCACATGTTGGGGACTTGCCTTGGGCCCTTGAGGAACTCCGGTCTGCGCTCCCCAAATGCCGGAATGCTAGTGCGGTAAGCATTGATGGTGTGAGGTATAGTGATCTTGAGAGAGACCTGGAGCTGGAGGATAGTAGAGTGCTCCCGCTTTTCTGTGATCTTTTGGCAGGTGCTGATATTCCCCTATCGTGCATGTTTACTGTCCTCGTTCCAGTGCACAAGCAAGGTAGCCACAGGTCAGAGCTTGTAAACTACAGGCCTACTGCCTTGTTATCTTGTGCGGAAAGTCTTGGAGCGCATGGTTATTAAGCAGCTTGAGTGGCACCTGGAGTATCACAGCTATCTTGCTGGAGTCCAGTTTGGTTATCGGCCAAACAGGAGCGCCCAGGATGCCATACTCTTCTTGTTGTCTAGTATTCGTGAAGCGTGGAAGCGGGGAGATATTGTGTTAGCTGCATTCTTAGATATAAAGGCAGCATATGACACTGTTGCCATCTGCTGGGTGGAAACGTCCTTATGAAAGATGGGTTTTAGTGACCTTCTTGTTAGACTGATTGTGGCTCTCTTGGGTGAGCGTGCTTTGCATTGCATGTAGGACGGCGTGTAGGACGGCAACAGACTCAGCATGCATGCGTCTCCCGCAAGGGAGTTGCCTCAGCCCCACGTTGTTTGCGGTTGCCATCAATGATGTTCTTCTGGAAATTGGTGCGAGTTCCAACATCGTCTGCTATGCCAATGATGTTGCTGTTTGGTTTGCAGGGTCTTGAGCTGCTGGCGTATGAGGAGCAGAGAGTTCTGTAAGGGGTGGCTCCCTTCAGTGCGAGCGTGGTCTGTTGCTTGCACCAGCTAAAACAGAAATTGTAGTGTTCTCGCGGTCTGAAACTGTTTGGCAACCAGCGGTCAGTTTGCACATTGGAGATCAAGTTGCAAGCCCAGCGAAAAGCGTAAAGTACCTGGGTGTGGTCCTAGACTCGAGCCTTAAGTGGGATTTGCACGTTAGCAGAGTTCGACAGACGATCCTGGCAAGGACTGCGATTTTGCGGCGATTGGTGTGTATGGGTGTTACATGGGGAGCTTTGCTAGCGATATACCGAACCTTCGTCCAGTCAGGTTGACTGTGTGGTTCCCGGCGACATGAGCGGTCGCTACAAATGGTAGTGAATTCGTGTTTGCGGGTATGTGTCTGGGTGAGTGCTCTGCGTGGAATGTAACGAGCCCCCTGTTAAGCTACGGGCATGTAAACTGCTGGTAGCACTCTGTCTCAGGAATCTCAGCAGGGGCAGTGATGACCCAGTAGCCAGGATTTTGAGTGACTATGGGTCCTTGAGTGACCGGGCATGTGCAGTTCTTGGAGAGACTGGACAGGGAGTCACCCTGATGCGTAGGGTGGCAGAGTCTCTATTGGCAGTCGCGTGCACCAGGTCTCTGAGTCCTTGGAATTGGTGTCCTGATTTAGCTGCAGTTTTCCGACCTAGAGTGGCCGAGTGTGAGGTATACTGTGATGCCTCGTTCCTTCCTGGCAAGGGAGTAGGATGGATTGGTGTGGTTGTTCCTTCTTTGAAAGTCGAGTGCAAGCGTAGAGTCATAGGTGTGATGTTCAGCACGATGTGCGAGTTACTGGCGATTTCTGTTGCACTAGATGTTGCTAGCGACTTCCACCTTCCGTCTTTTGCGATACTGACGGACTCACTGGCAAGTTTCAAACTCCTCCAATCCTTTTGATCGGTCCTTGATGTATGGGACCCATTGGTATTTACAATCGGATGGAAATTCTGGGTCGCACTCCGCTCGAGTGTAGTCTCCTTTCACTGGATAAAGGGCCACAGTGTCCTTCACGGCAATGAGCTAGCCAATGGCCTTGCACGGGATGCTATGCGTGGGGAGTGCACAGAGGTGTTCCTAGCAACTACAGCGCATAGACGTCGTGTGACCATACACCAGTGGACAATTGCACAGTGGCAGGAATCGTTGGATGCAGCATAATAGGGCAGGGTTCTGTATTCTGTACACACTAGTTGCTGCAGCTCGTCAAACATTGATAAGTTGTCCTTTCGAGATGCTAGGATTGCATCGAGGCTCCGAGTCGGCTTCACGATGCTGCGGGCCAACAAATTTCGGTTCTGGTGGGTGGATTCTCCTCTGTGCTCAGTGTGTCGAGTAGCAGAGACGCCTGAGCACGTCTTGGTGGTATGCCAGAAATATGTTGACAAGCGACGGCGTCTTGCCCCCTGGATGAGCACCCCCCAGTGCTGTCAAACCTTTTGCCAGATTCCCATGGTTCGCTCCCAGTAGCGAGGCTGCATGCTGTTGCAGCATTTAGTGTAGAAATTGGAATAGCTGTGTGCCCCCCCTTCCCACCGGCGGTCCTGCCGATGTCTTGCAGTGTGCCGAGTGAATCTGGCATCCGCTGAGTAGGGTAGCCTTTCCCTTGTATTGAGCGACAAAGAGAAATCGAGTGTGCAGTGCGACGTAACAGTGTATTAGCAGTGATAGAGCATATGATAAGAGTGTGACGGAGTGGCGGTGTTGTGTCCAGACGTAGAGCATAGTTTGTTAAAAGTACCTAGTGGAAGCTTGGTTCTGTTGATGTGATCTGTGTGTATGTTATCCTTAGTGTAGTTAGGTAGCTTTTTTTGGGGTGCATGGCAGCAGTCAACGGCCTCAATTAAAATTCAGAATGGAATGGTTCACTAAGAGACGGAATATCTTTTATTGCAAAGGTTTGGTCGTTTTTTTCCCCACCAAATCCAAATTTTTTTTTATAGTATGCGAATTCAAACTGAATTATCTGCCCCACGACCACAATAAATTTCTCATTACTGGTCCAATAAGGCAACGGGTATCTTCTATTCCATAGGAATTGATTAGGTCCTTGCAATTACCATACTGTTACGCTTGTTATTAATTTATTTGGAATGACAATAGCAAATGTGAAAATTATGAATTAGAACAGTCATACAATAAAATACCTCCAGACAAAAAAGGTAGGGGTGACAATTACACCGTGGGATTTTTTTGTATATTCACAGGCCTACGAAAGTCGTGATATCCACCCAAAACCAAAACTGGTAAGAGAAGCCGCTAAGTTTACAAAAAAGGTCGGCCTTTCAAAGTAGTGATATCATTCAACCAGGGAAAGGCCACAAAGGTTAATCCTATTAGCCAAGTTAATTGCATCGAATAATACTTTGGACGTTAAATCTTCTAGTTTTCATTTAACCTTCGAACTATTAGTAGGTGCGATTAACTTGGCTAATACCCCTACGTAAAGTCCAGATCTGGCCCACATCTGGACCCATATTTGGCCAGATCTGGTAACCACGTGACCTGGATATTCCAGTTCTGGCCAGATATGTCCATATCAGGAGTTCCCAGATCTGGATGACTTTCCAGATATGGCAACTGCCAGATCTGGATGTTCCTGATCTGGCCAGATCAAGAGTTCCCAGATATGGACGAATTTCCAGTATCTGGCCAGATATGGCCATATTCCATATCTGACCAAGTCACGAATTCTCACTAGATGAACAACCAGGGCCAGTCGGTGATTAAACCTCGTAGAGGCTTAGTGCTTAAGATTTATTGTGGCCATCCCCCCACCTCCTCCAGTCCCATAAAAAAAGTTTTCTTTTTTTGAACAATTTTTTTGTAAAAACAGTAAAAGTTAAAAAAATGTATTTAAAATAGTATCTTATTTTATTACTCTGTGACCGAGAGACTCCCGTAAGGCCTGTGGCCTGGTGCAGCAACCAAAGCACCCCCCCCCCCCCTTAATTCGACCCTGTGAACAACTGGCATGGCCAGATTCGCTCGCTCAGCCTTTAACTAGTAAAGAGCAATAATTTTCCGCCTGAAAGGCTGTAATGCGATCAAAAACGTATCAGTAAGACTAAAAAAAAAATTGGCTACAAATTCGCGTTTGTAATTATAGTATTTTTGTTTTTTTACGAATGCAAGTATCGCTTGCTATTCATTTGAACTAGTAGCATTAATCAGAAGACTTAAGTGAATATAATTTGCTGGTTTAATAATAGTCGAGGCGTCAAAAGTTTTGAATAGTTTCCATGGTAACTATAGGAACCTGACTTCGGAATTTTGAAAGCTGAGTGCGTGAGCGCAGACGCGGTGAAAAGACCATATAAACGTTCGCGACGCTCCTACCTGCTGTTGTGTTAACTAATCCGATTCCTCAAATACGGATCACGTGACCTTTAGCTACCCAATCCCAGCTGTCTTTGCTTTTAAAACTTGGAGTTGCTGATCCAAAATGGCGCAGCCCTGTGATGCTGCAGTTACTGTGAATTTCTGAAGCAGTGCATACGATTTCTGTTGGCACAAGAATGTGATCCGAAAGGTGAGCTGTGTTTAAAGGTCTGCTGATGATCAAACACTACATTTCGACGAACGATGAGGACCTTCTGTGTGGCACGCGATAATCGTACATCGCCCTGTCGTGGTGTGTTCGCAATGCTGGCTGGCTTTGACCGACCTCGCAATACCGGTAGTAGAATGGATGGCTGAACTGTGTGGCTAAGTGACCGACAGATCTAATACAGTCTTGTGTGTTTTATTGATCAACGTTATTACTTTAAGATACTACTGTGCTTGGACTAGCTGTGAGATGCCAGCTGCATACATCTTTATGAATTGTAAATCTTTACGTCACGTTACTGGTAGCCCAGGTAATCGTAAGACAGGTTAAAGTGATAAATCAGTGCATCATTCACTTGTGGTACCGACATGATAATGTTCGTGTATGATATACAGTAATTAATAAAAATGTGCTTATTTTGAGAAATGGAACCGAAAGAATTTATTTCAATCTGGTGTCATTTTTATTTTATTTTGACGAACATAAAAAATTCTGTTTGACTTAAAAAGTAGTTTAGTTCCACCTCTTTGACTACGAAATAATACTTTTAAATTATAAATTCTTCACTTTTGGCCACAGTGTAATTGGAAATTTGTTCCCTTCTGGCCTGGCTTTTTTTTTACTGGGCTTATCTTAGTAGTTGTTTTTTTTTTACTTGTTTTGGGTGGCAAGGCCCACTATTTAGCCTATATTTATTATACAAGGGTTGGGGGGGGGGGGAGGGGGGAAAGCTACCTGCAAAAAAATACGAGCCAAGGTGGTAAAATCCTTAAAAGAAAACCTTACTGAAACCTTTTTTTTTACTAATCATTTCTCTCCATTTTAACCATTTCTCACTTTTCTCACCGTTTTATGTAAACTAAGAAACAAAGTGGTACATCAGAGGACATAAAATCCCCCCCCCACCCCAACTTTTATCACCCAATACCGGAAGTAAGAATTTTTTAATTAAGGCACAATTTGTACTATGCATTATTTGCCCAAATGCATGTGAAAGATTGAATAAGAAAGTGTGGGTATCAAAATTTGTTTTAAAAAATGCATTTTTAAAAAAAAATCATTTAGTCTATTGAATTGAAGTTTGTGAAATGGAACCAAGCTAATGTTTTTTTATGCTGCCCGAGATCAGTTTTGATTATTATCCCAGATAGGCTATATTTGAAACCATGAAATTACAAAACTGAAGCACACATAGGGCCCCCTCGTACTAGGTAACCAGGTTGCTGCGGCCAATAAGAACATAACCAGGGCGCAAGGCCACTGGGATCCTGGGCGGTGTGCAGGCGACTGCATTCATTTTTTATCACGTGATCGAGAATTATCAAAGGAAAACAGAAGTGGCCGCGCAGCACATCGCCATGTTTTTTGCCGCCTAGTGCGCGGGGGCCCTTAATGTACTTACACTAACACACATTTTTGGTATGTGGGGGAAGGCTTGAAAACCCTGAAGATATGAGTTCACAACAGATAATATTGACTATACTCGATGAATATTGACTATACTCGCACAGCATGGTCACGCAATACCAAATATCGTGCAATAGTCAATTACTGGCAAATTTTTAGTGACTTTACTGCCACCTTCTTCAAACCGAGCACAGAATTCTACTTGCAGCAGCTCGAAGAAACGTACTGTTTATTGGAACTGTTACAAGCAGAATTCTGGGTTTGGCCTGAAGAAGGTGCCAGTAAATGGCCACTGGAAATTCGTCTGGAACTATTAAACTAGGGTGTTATTTTATATTTGGTTTTCCAACACCCTCTGCTGTGCGAGTATTGTCCTAAAACCAAAGTAAAATGACGGTGATGTCAATCAACAAGAATGTTGGCTTGGAAAGTAAGGAATGTGCACTTGGAAAGTAAGTACGAAATGAGCCAAAGCCAATATGTTCATAAAAACCAACTTAGTGCAGTACAGTAGAGTAAGACTAAGCCACCTTTTTTTATTATGATACTGAATATGCTATTTCATGGAGTGACATTCCTTCGAACCAAAAACAAGCCCCCTTCAGATGGGTACGTTTGTCCTACCTTATTATGAGGTATGGTGTTATTTACAGCGGGGCAGGTACACACCATCTGAGTCGCATCACTGGAAGGAACCATGAAAGCAAGCTACATACATTTTACTTTTACAACTAGCTAACATTATATCTTGTTAATAGTTTTCTGTTGGTTTAGGTTACTTTTTATGTCTCTTTTTGGTGGGCTTTTTGAAATTAGTAAGCTAGTCCTAGAAACAATTGTATTTTGCTTTAATACTTGGTTCGCAACCGGATTTGGTTAACGAAGACTATTTTTCAACTGAAAAAAACCATTGTAATTAGGCCTAGACAATAAAAAAAAATATTCTATCATATTTGGCACAGTTGGACTGTTGCCTAATAAAAAGAAGTTTGGTTGCCATAACATTATGAAAACTAGTGTAGGACGATAATCGATGGCGTAATTTTTTTTACTAGGCCTATTTTTTTTCTTATCAGGAAAATTTCACAAAATCAGGAATTTTTAAAAAGTCAAACCCAATTTTAGGAAGTTCAATCTTTGTTTCATGGTTTATATATGCAGTAGCGTAATTTTTAGCTTCAAAGAATGGGCTGGAAAATTATAGGGACTGCTGATAAGAGCTTTTTTCTGTAACTTGCATGTCACCATGGAGGAAGGTTTGGTAACCAAACTTTTTTTTAGGCATAAATGCGTAACCACTCCTATTTAAGAAAAAAACATGCTATTTTACATCGTTTCATTTTATGTTGCTGACATGTTAAAGCATTGATATAGAATCTTTTTTATCGATAGCCTAGCCTACTACACAGTTTTAAAAAGTGGTATGGGAGTAGGTTAACATTACCAAAATTGTATCTATTTTTACATTCAAATAAGCCTGGGCTACACCATTTTAAACATGTTCGGACAGTGTTTGAAAGCTGCTGATGTCTAGTTGGAAGCTTAAATATTTCCCAGGTTACTTGTCAGGAAATGCCCGTAATGAAAAAAATAATACTAAACTCCCCACACTGAATGTTTAAGAAAAACGATTGAAAAACCGTGTTTACGTGGCCATGTTCCAGTACACTTTTTAAATACTGATACTCAGCGCGCCAACAGGAAAAATATTAAACCAATGCAAGTAGTTAAAGTCTTTGCCAAACCTTTTTGTACAGGCTAGCTAACAAGTTTTTGGTTTGGCCAATCAAAAAAAAAATGTTTGGTTTGCGTTACACTGTGAAAAAAAATAGGGTCAGTTGGTAGTTTTTTTAAAACTTTTTTTTGGTTACTAAATCAGAAAATTTTACTTAAAAAATGTAATTTTTTATTTTTTTCATACATTCGTGGGTTGTCAAATAAAGGAGGATTTTTTTCTTTAGAAAGAAAAAATGTTTAGGGTCGTTCGTAAAATTAGGGTCAGTCGGGTAACGCAAACCAAACCATTTCTTTTGTTTAGCCTTATATACACTGGTAGTAGACGAACCAAAAAATCCGGTTTGTATATACCCGATCAGTTCCTAGTTTGCGATGAAAGTAGACGATGCTAATCCAAGAGCAACACGGGCATCCTACCCCAGCCGAAGCCATGGCGCCAGAAGGTGTGATGAGGGATAATTTTGCTAGGTAATTCCAATTTACAATTCCTGCATGTTTTATGTGCCACAATTGATATGAACACGACGTATCAAGGGGCCCTTCCTGAAAATGCAGGGTTGATGACGTCTGACCTGAACCGGGGACGTTGTGCACATGAAACAATCATGCTAATCGTTAGGCTACCTTGCTTCATACATATTATAGACCATGCAAGTAATGTTGCCACTGTTTCTTTTTTTATTAACTGATGGCAGTATTAGAACATTATTTGTTACCTACCCCAACTCAGATACATAACATTTTCATTGCAAAAATAAACTGAATCACTGGTATAGTTGTAACCTCGACAAACTTTCTGTTCGACACAAAGCAACTAAATTAAAATTAGCATACTGTACATTGCTATGGATTAATTTTTCCTTTACTCCTTCACCATTGGTTGCTAAACCAAACCTTTTAATTGCCAAATTAAAAAGTAAATTTTAAAACATCGGATGCTAATTAAAAAAAAATAACGTACCCTAGTGATAATGATCTAGGACAACACAAGTTTCTAATAAAATGAGTTGCTATAATAAATTAAAGTGTGCCAACAGACGGACACAACATTTTGGGGATAAACATGTCCTAATACCTGTTATGAGAGGTAAAAATATCGGTTCATGCATCGTAGAAGGAATACTAAACTATTCACTAAGAAGTAACTGTTTGCGCACTTTTTGACTTTTTAAAACTTTCAGAACTGAGGAGATCTGTCTGCTCTCCAAGTATGCCAAGTTTCGAAAGGAGCGTGCTAGTTCCAGCCAGAACTGGGCCAATTTTAGATACAACCAGTTATGACCAGATCTGGCTGGATATGGCCATAACTTGATCTGGGCCAATTTTAGGTTTGGCCAGATCTGGCTGGATCTGACTGTATCCAGCCAGGTCTGGCCATATCTAGCCCGATCTGGCCAGATCCAGCCATAAGTGGGCCAATTTTAGATATAGCCAGTTATGGCCATCTAAAATTGGCCCACTTCTGGCTGGATATGGCCAGATCTGGCCATATCCAGCCAGGCCTGGCCATATCTAGCCCGATCTGCCAGATCCAGCCAGAAGTGGGCGAATTTTAGATGTAGCCAGTTATGCCAGATCTGGCCATAACTGGCTATATCTAAAATTGGCCCACTTCTGGCTGGATTTGGCCAGATCTGGCCGTATCCAGCCAGATCTGGCCGTATCTAGTCAGATCTGGCCGTATCTAGTCATATCTGGCCATATCTAGCCAGATCTGTCCATATCTAGCCAGATCTGTCCATATCCAGCCAGGTCTGTCCATATCCAGCCAGGTCTGGCCATATCCAACCAGATATGGCCAGATGTGGGCCAATTTTTGGTATAACCAGACCTGAGTACAGATCTGGACTTTCCATAAGGGTAGGCTTAACCTTGGCGGCCTTTCCCTGGTTGAATGATATCACTACTTTGAAAGACCGACCCTTTTTGTAAACTTGGCGGCTTCTCTTACCAGTTTTGGTTTTGGGTGTATCTAGACACACACTAGTGTGTCGCCGCCAAGTAACAGTTGATCATCCCATTGTAGACATCCGCTTGTTAAAAATTGATTGTTAATGATAAAAAGGCGGCTCATTAGTAGACATGTGTCTGTTAACTGTAAGCAACAGAAAGCATATTTTGGCATGTTGAGGATAAATCCCAATGCGACAGAAATGTTTCAAATTGTGGAAAATGTAACGGGAAGGGTCAGAGATTAGGAAAAACTAAAATTTAAAGGATTAGTGTCCACCAATCATAGAGAAAAAAAGCGTCAATAACGTTGTTTTTGTTACTGTCTAGCTAGCCGTCTAGCTAGCTAGCTGACTAGCTAATAAGATTTTTCCTATGGTAAATCCCATAGACTTTTTGCTCATGGCTAGCGCAAAATTGTGAAGGCCTACATACCTGAATTCTTGCACACGGATGGTGATCTGAGGATGGTCCTTTTGTTGGTTTGGGGGTTGTAGGGGTCAGGACAAATGCGTGGGAAGGTTTTGAAATTTGCCACTGACGAATTTAAATTTCGTTTCTTTTCCAAGTTGCAACCAAAGATTTTAAGCAACAATGGCTTGAACAATCAAGACTGGTCCTTAGATTTATTGTAAAAGCCTGGACGAACTAAAAACTGAACTGTAACGAAGGACAAAATAAAGAAACATTAACGTTGTCGTGGATTGCGTAAGAATAAAGGGATGCACGTTAGATGACGGTTACGCAACATTACGAACATACACGAGCTAATGGGTTTTTGTTAATAACCCCAAAAAAAATGCTTTACGTTCTGCAGTTCTAAACAATAGCACGGACAGATAAACAAGTCAATCTCCCTTGCATTAGTATTTTAAGAGCCGAATATCATGATGGAATATAAATTATTGAATAGTTTGGCTATTTCGACTCATTAAGATTAATACCCACATGTTTGAATGTATATTATAGCTTCTACCATTTGTTTCCATGCATGATAAGCTGGCTTCTCACATGTTATTTTATAGTGTGTTCGAGTGGCATAAAAGTTTATGCCTAATCATACAGTCAATGGTTCAGATATCTGCTCATAAACAAGAATATTTAGGTGCAGTTATACAACATTCCATCTAATTTCCTTGTGTAAATTTTAACAATATTTCAAGCATGGTCATCTCTCATCCTTCTAAATTTGCCGTTCATCTCACGAAACAAAAACGTCATATTGCTGTTAACGCTGCTTACAGGACATACATTTCTAATTTTAAGTTGATGCATGTTACGGGTTCGTCAACTTTAACTTCTTTTTATAACTTACCAAACAAATCATTTTAAAATCAATCTGCAATTTTCTATTTAAGTAGGCCGACCTGCCACCGGTCAACATGCATCATGTTCAAGAAAAAAAATGGATTAACATCTGCGAAATTTCATTAAGGACACGTTTTGGTAAAGATTCGCCTTTGCATTCTCGCAGCAAGAATTTAATCGTGATGGTCAAGGTGTTGCTGTAATGGTAACTGTGGTGTCCTGGCTACAGCCACACTAACTAGTGATATGATTAATGCTAATACAGGCCATGTGACCTATTACATGTTCAACCTGTTCATTCAAGCTTATGCTTACTTAGAACCCACACCTTGTAGTTGTGTCTCACATATAAGGCACCAGACACTACATTGGCGATGAGGATGTTAGGGATTTTAACTTTAATGTAAACTTATTATGAAGACTTGCTTTTTAGTGGCTTATGCCCGTGTTTGGTACAGGTAAAATCCTAGCAGGTTAAACTTAAACTTGAGCTAATTAAGTAAATGAAAGAGGTAAATTGGCGCTTGGAGGAGCTGGGGCTGGTTCCTCATAGTGGCAGGAAGGCTGGAAGTTTCCGTGGGACCAGGACCTACAGACTTCGTGTCGTGGACAGTCCAACATTGTCTAGGTCAGATGTACTTTTTCCATTTTCTACAAGGACGGGCACCTCGTTGGCACTGGCATGGGGTTTTAGTGCAGTTGGACTATCCTGTCTTGGGGGGAAATTAGCAATGCTGGGTTTAAGTTGGTGTGTTGAGTTGCTAATTTTGAAACGTTTAAAAGCCTCATAACGTTTACGAAAAGTTGCTTCAATGCAGGTGTAACCTAACGTTAAGAAAAGCCAAGGTAACGTTTGAAAAAGGTTAAAATAATTTAGTGTTGGGAAGGTGAGTGAAGAACCCTGTTGAAGTGTGTTTAACTAGCTAGTGTTTAAAAGCTAAGGTTAATTGATCTATTACAGTAATTCTCTTTGCGAGTTCGCAAGTTTTTGCATGTGTGCCTACAAATTTGAACTTAATTAAGCCTGTAAAATGTTGGCCGTCAAGTGGTTGTGAGTAATTTCTTAAGCATAGTAGCGCATGCTGTTTGAGGTTATTGCACAGGGCTTAGTCGACCAGTCGAAGTGTAATTTCATGCAGTATTTTAAAGCTTGTTTACTGTGCCTTATATAATGAGGGGGTAACAAGGCAGTTTTTAGAGCTAGTCAAATTGAAGATTAGAGTGTGTTCGATCTTTGTGAGTACTAGGCCTTGCAACTAGTAGTGAAACTGTTTGGGCAAATTTAAAATTATGTTTCGAGTGGGTTATTTATTAATTATTCCTGGTGACGATAAGTGTGACCTAGTTGGTCCTGCTAGTTTGTATGGCTGAATTCTTGTAAGAGAGCAAGCAAGAGAAATTATTTCTGACTAAAAATTTAAAAAAATTCTTTAATTTAAAAATAACTAGCTTAAATTTACGTGGCGAGAGACCGTTTGAATGTCTTTAGTCTAGTTTAAAATAGCTAGTTTGTTTAGACCTTCTTCTAGTTGCTGAGTGCAACGAAAGATTATTCAGTGAAATTTTAGAATTAGTGGGCGTATACTTATGCATTTGTAAGTATCAAAAGGGCGCTGGTGGTCGTTGTTCCTACAACTGTGATAATGCCTCCGGCTATGCCTCCAGGAATTCAAGGTCGTAAGTTAGAGGAATTCGATCCAGGTGTAGAAACCTGGCCTGTTTATTTTGAACGGGTCGAATTGTATTTCAAGGCTTTTAATGTGCCTGATGACAAGAAAGTACCTATGCTGTTAACAAGCATAGGTGCTAAAACATATAGTTTATTACGAAACCTGTGTGCACCTAATGTTCCAGCAACTAAAATTTTAGTCCAAATTAACACACTGTTGACAGGTAACTTATGTCCTAAACCTACCTACCTATGTGAGCGTGTCCAGTTTTAAAGGAGGGAGCGGGGAGTGGACGAATCTATCGAGGACTATATTATGGAATTAAAGAGGATAACCCTCTACTGTAGTAATGGTTCAGCAGATGGAACAAAGCTGGGGATAATGCTCAGGGACCGATTTCTTGCTGGAATGCGCAATTACGATACATTGAAGTCTTTGGTGGCATTGGATCCAGCCACTGTTGCATTCTATTCGGCCTGCAAATTTGCTCTCTCTCAGGAATTGGCTGAGAAAAATTTAAGTCATTTTCAGGGGTCGGTTGTGCTTTCAGTGCAGTTTAAAGGTCCATTTAAAGGTAAAAGGTCCAATGACAATTTGTGCTTCTGTTGTAGCAAACCATCACACGTGAAAGCTGTTTGCAGGTTTAGGTAGCATAAGTGCTCCACCTGCGGGAATTTGGGTACCTAAGTCGAGTGTGCAGGTCTAGCAAGCCTGCACCGATGCCCTATTCTCATAAACCCAAAATGGTAAAAACAGCTGGTAAAAAGAAAAATCATAATAAGTATTCTGGTAACAAATCATCAAATTATGATTCGGACGGCACTGAAGGTAGTTCGGGTGAAGCAAGCCATGATTCTGACGAAATCAATTCTCTTGCTATAGATAGGCGAAACAGAAATTGGATAATTCATGTTCACTTAAATGGCCATGAACTTCCATTACAAGTTGATTCGGGTGGAGATTCAATTCTCATTACAGTTAGCTGGTACACTAAATATTTCAGTGATGTCAAGGTAAACCCAACTAGTATCACGTTGAGTGCTGCTGGTGGAGTAGTTTACAAGCCTTTGGGTATTGTGAGGCTCAACTTGAAACTCAATGACAAACCTGAGATATTATCAGCAATTATAAGTCGTGATAGTTTTTCACGATTATTTGGGCGAAGCTGGATGTGGAGTCTTAAATTGGACCTAAATCAATTTTATGCTGAACCTGTTCATGAACTAGACATTTTGAAAGAAATACTAGGAGATATTTATTTTGTCTGGGACGAGGAGGTGTTCAAGAGATTCCCTAAGCTATTTTCGCCAGGTTTGGGGAAACTCAAAGATTTTAAGGCTAAAATAACTTTGAAAAAAGATGCATTACCAAAATACTGCAAAGGCAGACCAGTACCCGTAACTGTTAAGGTGAAGGTCAAGGCAGAAATCGACAGACTTGTTCAAGAGGTTGTTCTTAAGCCTGTGGATTGCAGTGTGTGGGCGACTCCCGTGGTTTGGGTTTTTAAGCCTTCAGGAGTCGTCTGGATCGTGGAGGATTTCTTAGGCACTGTAAATCCACAAATGGATATAGAATACCATCCAGTACCAAGGGCTGAAGATTTATTTTCGAAATTAGCAGGTTGTGATACCTTTTCAAGCATTGACCTTTCGGATGTTTCTGCAAGTGGAGCTTGAAGAAAATTCAAAGGCCCCGTTAACCATAACCACGTGTAAAGGCCTGTTTCGATTTCGGAAACTCCCTTTTGGGCTGGCTAGTGCTCCTGGCATTTTCCAGAAACCTGTTGCATTTTGCAACCAGTTTTTTTACGATATTCTGGCTGCTGGAAAGAGCCAGGCCCACGATAAGACTTTATTCCAAGTTTTAGAAACCTTGCAGGAAAATGGGTTGAAATTAAAGAAGAAGAACAAATGCCAACTCCGCAGAGACAGCATAAAATATCTAGGATTCAAAATAGACAAAAATGGGGTCGCAAATCTGCTTAACGTTCTGGGCGCTATCAAGCTGGCACCTGAGCCTACTAACATTCAAGAGTTAAAGTCTTTTATGTGCTTTATTAACCAGTACGGCAAATTTGTACCACATTTGGCAACCATACTGGCTTCATTGAACAAGTTGCTTTCTCCAAAGAATGCCTGGAAATGGAGTAGGCAATGCTCAGATGCTGTCCAGAAGGCTAAAGCTGCATTTCTAGATTCCAAAGTGCTGGCGAACTATGACCCTAAATTATCTATCAAGCTTAATTTTGATGTGAGTCCCATAGGGTTCGGAGCACAGATAGTTCATACCTATCCAAATGGCGACGATAGGCTTATTGCTTTCGTCTCTAGGGCACTGTCGAAACCAAGACTTGGCTACGCCCAATTTGACAAAGATGCGTTATCGATAGTTTTTGGGGTTAAACGCTTCCACCAGTATTTATTTGGGAGAAGGTTTATACTGCAAACGGATCAGAAGGAATTGATGTGGGTGTTCAGTAGCAAGGTGTCAATTCCAGTCGTGGTAGCCCCACGTATTCAGCAGTGAACAATTTATTTAAATGGCTACGGCTTCGAACTCCAGCTTATCCCTGGCAAGGATAATTTAACAGCTGATTTTTTTGTCTCATATGCCTACGCCACATGAATCCCCTTCCAAGCAAGCTCCTGGTTGGAGGGTTATGAATTTGGAAACTAATAGAGTCACCTCCAATCTTAGCTGACCAACTTGGATATCGTACAATAAAAGATAAACTGCTGGCAATGGTTTATAGATATACTAGAGATGGTTCAATATGCTAGAGATGGTTGGCCGGATAAGGTTGAAAGCGAGGATTTGAAGCCTTATTTTTCTCGTAGACATGAGTTGTCCTTAGACAGTAATGCAATATTTTGGGGGTACGCATTGTAATTCCAGAAATATTGCGCAAACAAGTGATTGAGTAACTTCATTTATGCCATTGCGGGGTCGTGCGTGTAAAAGCTCTTGCTCGTTCCCGTGTATGATGACCAAAAATTGATAGTGATTTGGAAAGTTTGGTTAGCAAATGCAAGCCTGTCGAGTGACTTGCACTGACTAATTTCCTCCTACAGGCTAGAAATATCCCTTATTGCACTACAGGTGTAACTCTGTCGAAAGCTATCCTAAAAGGACACGTGCGTACACGATTAACTCTTGCCGATAAAACTTCTCTAAGGCAAGACCGTCAGCTAAAACCAACAACTAATTTATGCGAGCACACTTACCAGTTGAACGATAACGTTTTTTGTGCAGACACGAGGCAAATGCGTCCAAAAACTGGTTGCCAAGCCGAGTTGCGAAAGAGCTCAGTACGTATGAATATGAAATAAGGGTAAAAAGCAGTGTTCTTCTCCAGATATCCGCACGAGTATTGCTGAAGATCCGTTGAGTGATTCACCAGTGTCCAATGGGAAATCATATATGCAAATGTGGAACAATAATCCGATCTTCACTGCGCTCTCGTCATGGTCCTTCCCTGGCCGTGTAGTCGGATCGTCAACGAAGCTTTGTTATGCCACAGCTTACCCACCAAAAGTTCTAAATTCTCCTGTCAAAACAAATGTTTCTCCTAGTAAGTCTCCACGAAAATCTCCGTTAAAATTATCAATGGTTGCTGGTGACGTTGGAAAGCACCTCGTGTCAGTGCCGACATCAAAATCGTCGTCATTGGCAAGTCCCATTTTGCGGCCTTCACTGAGCGCAAATGAAAGACCATTGCGTTCGCCTGTTCCCGGTTGTCGCCGAGCGAAGTTGTCAAGCCAAAATGAAAGTCTTTGGTTCCGCAGCAGGAAACTGGGACAACTGGGGAGTCCAAATGCAAAATTGTTGTGCCAGAACGTTTTCGACGTTGAAATGTTGGACTCTCAGTCAACTGCGGGTTGGGTTGTGGGGCGCGCAGATTTAATTTTTGTGTGTCTTAATTTTAATTATTGTGTGATTATTTTTGGTGTTGAATGAAAATTGTTTCCCCCACTGTTCGTTGAGTTAAGTATGCGAAGTTTTTTGGTTGGGTTGTCTGGGTTGGTTGTTGATTCCTCCTTTTGGCCACTTCATTCTAAAGTTGTTTTCTAATTGTGGGGGGAAATAGTAGGTTGTTTAAATTTAGGGATATAACTTTACAAATTAATTAAATTACAGTTGGCGTTGTGTATAGTGTACATATTGTACATGTAGTTATTTAGATCGTAAACATCGATCGTAACCATCGACCTATTTAGAGTCTAATAGGTTTTGTTAATGTGTAAACTTGCAATTTATTACAGGGGATTGTGGTGTCCAGACTACAGGCACCTCTAACTAGTGATATGATTAATGCTACTACAGGGCATGTGACCCATTACATGTTCTGTTTTTTAACCAACCACAGTTTGTATTAGCTATGCATCATCCCACGATGTATAGCACAACAGAGATAATATATAGGGCTGCACATGTTCATTCAGGCTGCTGCTCACTTACAACCCACACCTTGTACTTATGTCTCACATTTAAGACACCGGACACTGTAGTAATAACGCTAACTGGATTAGCTATGTCCGACGTTGGTTGAGTAAATGCTTGCAGTCCTATAACTCTTTACAGTAAGATAAAGAAGAGCTTCTGAAGAAACGATTTCCCATTCGCTTCTGGTCTCACATTATTGACTGTCTTCGTTGCCATTCAGCACAGTTAAACCGTTGCCGTATTTGAATTTCAGATTATTTCTACTGCGAGAATGCAAAGGCGAGTCGCTGCATAAGTACATTCTAATGCTATGAAATCCACTCTAAGTTAAAGAAAGTCAGCTAATCACTAGTTTTTATTTTTCCTTTGTCGTTTATTTATATATTTCTTGATCAAGGACCGCGAGGTAAGCTTCAGCATGAACGTCATGAACGTTAAACGTCAAACTTTGAACTCCTATAGTTTTGCCCAGTATTGACATACACAAGCGAAATTCTGTAATTGGGGTCGTGTCATAACTATTTCACCACAATACAAATTGTAAACAGCAATCGAACCGTTCGGCGTCCATAGCATGGTCATTTCTTGTTGTTGTTGTTCTTGTTCTTGTTGTTTGGACTTTTTGCCCTCACCTGGAGATCGAACCACTGAACCGATTTTCAAGTTCTATAGTTTAAAACGTAGGTATGGACAAGACCTAGGGCCTTTCGCAGGCTATTTTGATGTAACTATAATATTCTTGACACGGAAAGCCAAATGGGCTAGAACTTTTGCTCTCACCTAGAGATTAAACCAATGAACCGATTTTCAATTTGTACAGCTTAATACGTAGGTTTTAACACCGACCAGGGCCTTTTAAACACGATTTTGATGAGAATGCAGTTTTCTTGTCGGCAGCGCAATTATTATTGTTGAGCTCTGGGCAGAAATCATTAACGTTGTTGCGACTCTTTGCTTTCACCTGGAGATCGAACTATTGAACTGATTTTCAAGTTCTATAGTTTAAAACTTAGGTATGTACAAGGCCTAGGTCCTTTTGCAGGCTATTTTAACGTAACTGCAATATTCTTGACACGGAAAGCCAAATGGGCTACCAATTTTGCTCTCACATAAGAGATCGAACCAATGAACCAATTTTCAATTTGCATAGCTTAAAATGTAGGTATTAACACCGTCCAAGGCCCTTTGAACACGATTTAGATATGACTGCAGTATTCTTGTTGGTAGAGCAATAATTATTGTAGAGCACTGAGCAGAAGTCATTAAGTGGAGTAACAAATTTCAGCAAATCGAGCTAAAAACATGAAATTTGGTACACAAGTCTTTCTTAACAGTAAAAATCGAACCAGCCATGGAACCCCATGAAATATCCCCAAATGCCTTCAGCCTCCCTACTCCACCGCCCCCCCCCTCCCAGGAGGCTTGGGCAACAAATTCTTACAGATCAAGCTAAAACATGAAATTTTAACTTTTAACTTTTCACTTTTAACAGCATAAATCGAATCTGCCATGGGATCCCCCACGAAATACAACCAAAGGCGCCACAGCGCCCCCCTTCCCCCTCACTGAGGTTTGACCCACAAAGTTTTACAAATCGAGCTTAAAGCTTGAAATTTGGTACACAAGTCATTCTTAGCATTACAAATCAAACCAACCATGGAACCCCCACGAAATATCCCGAAGGGTCCAGAGGGCCCAACAAATTATTGCAAATTGGGGTAAGCCCTTAAATTGTGGCACACAAGTAATTCTTAACAGTACACATCAAACCATCTATGGATCCCCCCCCCCATGAAATATCCCCAAGGGTCTACCCCCACTTCCGTGCGGCTTCACCAACAAATTATTGCAGATCGAGCTAAAAACATGGAATTTTGTAGTCATTCATAGTAGCCCAAAATGAACTAGCTGTACCATTGAGGTCTGACCAACAAATGTTTGCAGATAGTGCTAAAAGAATGAAATTTGGTACACAAGTCATTGTTAGCAATAGAAATCAAAGAAACTATGGAACCTCTGCCAAATCCTCCAAGGCCCCTCAGTGCTTCCCCTTATTCCCGCTTCATGAGGTTAACCGAAAAATTCTTGTTCATCTCACTGAAAGCATCCATTTTGGTACTCCAATCGTTTCAAGCCGTAGAAACTGAAGCATCCATGGATCCCATGAAATACCGCCTAAGTCTGCCCCAGCATTCCATCCCCATCCTGTGCACCTCATGAAGCATCAATGACCAACAAATTCTTACTCAAAGTACTAAAAACGTGCATGTAGCATTAGAAATCGAACTACATACGGAACCCAATGAGATACATCCCCCCAACCCACCCCAATGCTTCCCTGTGTCCTCTCCATAAGGTTGATGATCAACAAATTCTAGTACGATTTGTACTGCTAAGAATGACTTGTGTACCAATTAGCGTTTTAGCGCGTTCAGCAAGAATTTGTTGGTCAATAACCTCATACAGGCGAGTGTGGTAAGGGCACAGGAAGTGGCCTTAGGGGGTATCTCACGAGATTCCATAGCTAGCTGGATTTATTAGCTAAGACTTGACTTGTGTACCAAATTTCATGGCGTTTAGCGTGATGTTCATGAATAGCCCAAATTCTGGCCCGTAAAAGCTATTCTACACCTGGAGATCGAACCAATGAACCGACGCTCACGTTTTACAGCTGAAAACATAGGTATGAAGAAGCCTTTTGAACGATATTTTAATGTTCCACAATTGTTGTTGCTCTTCTTGATGGTGAAATTTTGCTCTTACCTAGGATCTAACCAACTTAAAATTGAGTATTAAAAAGGCTCTCTTATAACAGTTTTTTTAAGTTGATTACAGTATTCTTTTCTGTGTTATTCATGCTGAAACAAGAAAACAAATAATGGATATTAGTATTAAAAAACACTTAAGCATATAAAATACGGATGTAAGCCCTAAAGGAACAGATATTAGAAAAAGACGTGTAAGCCATCAGCGTCCCACTAATAGGTGTAAAAGAAGCTCCAGCTTGATTTTTGGGTCATTGGAGGTTCTTTTACACGTATTAGTGGTACGCTGATGGCTTACATGTCTTTTTCTAATATCTGTTCTTTAGGGCTTTAAGTTTTTTAAGGCTTACATCCGTATTTTATACACTTAAGCGTTTTTTAATACTAATACACTTCTATGTTCCATCTATCTGCTTGCAAAAAAATTACAGCCAAATAAAAAAAAATGAATCCCACCCTTGCTTAAATATAAACTAATGCCTTTCTTTTTAAAATAAAAGTTATTGGTAATTGTCTTTGTTTTTTTTCCAGTGTTATTAGTATATGTTATTAGAGCAAATAATGTAAGGGAAATTTCGTCTGAGATTGAGCTACAAGGATAAAGGAAACCCAAAGCAGTACAGCAAAACTGATACACTCAAAACATCTAAGATTCGTTACTCTTTATATACTAAAAAGACAAAGTAGTAAGCTGACCAGTGACCCACATTTCGTTGGTTCGAATCCCCACTACGTCTTCTCATGGAAATAAATCTTCAAAATAAATGCTTACCAACTTCGTGAGGTTGTCCTCTCATTTTCTACAACGTTTATCTACTGGACATTTGTTTTTGGCTTTTCGACTGTACATTGGATTGTTGGTTTAAATTTTGGCAACGTTTGTTTCAATATTTTGAAGTGCCCTTCCTTCCGTCCTTATTTTCAGTTGTTTTATGGTGTCGGAATAAGTTTCCTGTAGTGTTTTGTGTTTTCTTTAGACTTGTATAATGCAAACATACTCGTGTGTACTGATTTAAAAGGAACTGGAGTTACATATTGTATAAGACGTTTTTTTCTTTTTTATAGTAAGTAGTTTTCAGTCACTCTATGCCTTACACCGGTTTAAAGGTTTGCACACTGAAGGGTTGTTTTTATACAACAAACTAGCTTCTCATGTTGGGCCGTTTATTGTTGCAAGCTGTGGTCATTAATTGTCTGCAACATGTGGGGGAACACCCAACGCCCGACTGACATCTCGGTTAACATCGAGTAGGGGGAGGCAACGGAACGACGCCCAAAGCCGACAGTCAAACAAAAAGTGCTGTATTGTTTCCACGTCCAACCCGCAGCCACACACAGGAGAAGCGCACTATCCCAGACGCTGGGCATGATCACGCAGCAATGTGTGACCCGTCCGCAGATGTGACAACAGGCAGGCATCTCTCCAGGGTAGTCTCGCCAAAAACACC
>JAHWFP010266812.1:0-10897 GCA_023313725.1 Lithobius niger | reverse complement strand
CGCAACAGCTCACCGAGCAGCTGTTTGACTACAGCCGCCATTGTTCCCAAAGCAGGACTCCAGACGTACACGTTTTGCGTAATGTTCTATCCTTCTGTCGTGCAACACGCAGATTTGTGTGTTGATGTATATCCTTGTTTATTTATGCAGGTATTTTAGTTTGTGGTGCACTGGATGTTAGGGTTAAGTTAGAAGTAGAGTGAGTCCATGACGTTGGGGTCTGTAGTACTCAAGTAATAAAGTAATAATAATAATAATTAAATGCTGTTCCTTTTCTTTCATTTGGGAGAGTTCATTGTTGGCTGCCCATGGTTTAAATACGTTCTTGCAGAATATTGATTCCACTCGCAAACGTTAGAAAATTTGTCGACTTTACTCTAAATTCCTCTACAACATCAAATTTACACTCATTGTATTCCTTACAACTACATAACTCGTAGAGACGATAGGAACATTGCATGGAAGAAATTCACAAGATAAATGGTGACTCATGACACTCACACTCGACATGGGAAGTTCCGAAAGATTAACAGGTTGTACAGTAAAAGAGGGAGGGGCAAAAACAGCCTTAGGAGAAATAGAATGGTTACTTAGGTTGGGTAAAGCAACTGAGGGCACAAAAGATGACGTTGACACTGATAGGTTAGGGTATGCAGAAAAATCAGAAGAAATGTGGGAGGAGTTTTGGATTGGTGGAACCGGATGAGAACAGGTAGAGCTCGAAACATGAGTAACAAACGTAACAAAATAATTGCGTGCACATCCTGACGATGATTCACACGTTTGGTAAAAAGTGCTAATCTATGAGGGCGACTATACTGCCTAAAACATATGCCGCTTAGGGCACATGCTACCAATACATTCAGGCTCGACCAGACGGGAGGCGGAAACCAAGTTGTTGTTGTTCATCAGTCCAGGCGACCATGCTTGCAGTACTAGTACTGATCTCTCAGTTAGCACTAAGAAAAGTCGTGTGGCCGAAAAGAGTTTTGGAGGTGATAAAATCACCATTTGTTCATGGCGTTTGCTATTTCATGCCATCGAGCCTCAATTTGCACGGGTTTCCGAATCTAGTTTGCATTAAGAAACAGGTTCTGCTGTATTCACATCGGTGATGTGTGGAAGGAAGGTTAGCGAGTCCAAAAAATGGAATTGCTATTTTCCCATGCTGAGAGTAGCCTTGTTCCTCTATATCACACTCTATTGATTTTTGGACCACGGGCGAGTAGGCATGGGACGTAAATGGGCTGAAGATGAACAGAAAGTGGCAGTGGCTAATTGCTTATCCCACTTGGGAGCCTTAGCCTTTGTGATATAAAACCTTCAGAGGATTCAGATCCCGTGGCTGTGGCCTTAAAGGATGGGTGTGTTGCACATGGACTGCTGACGGATGTATTTAAGAGGCTGAACTAATACTGTGGATGAGCTTTGATGCCGGTCTGGGCAAAATGTTACTTAGTCGATTTTTGATTGGCCTGTGATTCTTTGATAGATTCAGGCACTCTGGCTGCGTGGCGGTTAAGGAAGGGTAGCATTCTTGCCTTTGCTGATGAGCCTGAAAATGGTTGACTGAGCACACTTGCGTAGTAGTTTGGCTGCTTCTCTTGTGCCGATATACTGAGAGTGTGATAATGTGCTGCTGTAAGAGTTTGAATATTAGCAGCGTGGTTGTATTTCAATTTTGCTCCGTCAGTTTTTTGGATTGTGGCCGGTAATACAAGGGTATCATTCTGGGTTTATGTTCGAGTTTGAGTAAGTTAACGATCCTAACTCGTGTGCTTTGGATTTGGAGCGAATTAGTGGTGGGCGATGCAGTTGTCGCATTTTTGTTTTCCTTCGGGATGAGTTCGGGATGAGTTCGGGATGAATTTACATTGTGGGCGGGTGAGTATTGTGATGCTCAGCTGAAAAGGTTTGAACGTTAGAGGCGTGGCCCAACCATAAGCTTACTCATTGGTCTTCAGGATATCGATGGTATGCAAGGATATTATGTTGGGCCATGTTCGAATGCCAGTAAGAGAAAGACCCTAACTTTCTTGTACTGCGTGTCTCTGTGTCCTGGGTTCAGAGTGCTTTAGAAGGAAGCAAATTCATTGTGGCTCCGTGTTCCAGGAGTTTGGGATGCGTTTGCTGTGGGGAGAGGAGGCTGCTAATGAACTGTTAAGAGTTTAAACTAGTCACTAGGCCCTAACATAAACTTGCTCAGTCGGTTTTTGGGTTACGGACAGGGTCACAAGTGTAGCTTGCTAAGTCGTGTTCTAGCTTGAGTAAGTGAACGATCGTAACTTGTTGCTTCATGCCTCTGTGCCATGGATTCGGAGTACTAGGCAGCGGTCAAATCAGTTGTGGCGTGTATGTTCTGTAATATTTTGGGATGCATGGCTGTTGGTGAAAGAGTCTGGTGATGCACTGCTAAAAGAATTTGAGCGTTAGCAACTCATCCTTATCATAGGCTTTCTTCATCATCTCTGGGTTGTGGACTGGTACAGTGGTAGTAAGTGGACGATCCTATCTCTATTGCTTTTATCTGTTGTGTCTAGGGTTCAGATTGAGCGAACTGCAGCTGAAATATGGGGCTGGCTAGTATATCAGACAAATCATGTTCAATCAGTGTAAAAAACATGTCCTTGAACATGATCTAAGGCTTTCCCCAGTTGATACTTGGTATATATGTCAAGCTGTCCTTCTACAGAAGGTAGTGGAGTACGCGGGACATGGTGAGGCTCTCATTCTGCTGTAGAAGGCCATTGGTGGAAAATTACCTGGTTGAATCTGCCTGTAACTAAATGCTTGTCTTAAATATTAAGCCATGCATGTGTAAGACCATGCCGCATCCACACCATTTTCATTCCTGTATGGTGATTCTGCACAACTTGGAGCCGATCACACAGTCTCAGCACTGGCGATGCATCTTTCATTTGTCTGCCTTATCTGTCAATGGTAGGTTTGTGGCTGGCATAGTTTTTAGGGGTAACAGCGGTTCAGGGTTTGAATCCGATGGAAGAGGCTTTAAAAAACTGGTTTCCACATCCAAGGAAAGCATCAGGTATTCAAATTACCCACTCGCGGAATGAAGCGTTAGTAATGTAAAATAACAATAAGAGTCTTCAAAGGCCTCATAACTGGAATGAGTACAATATAAATCCTTTAACGAGTATCTATTGGATGACCATTCTGGTGCCATCAGCCACAGGTAATTCTCGCTTCAATTACATATACTAAAGTTTTTAAGGTTAAAAAGCTCGTAGTTTGATCAGGCTGCTGGAGTAGCAGTACCAACATGTGTGATCTCACTCCTGGCCCGAAAGTAATACCTCAGGACACCTCTCGGTGCTCTTTGCTGAGTATCATGGGTGACCTTAACGTTTACTTTGAACAAAGTTTGGTACTCCAAGCATGCATTGGGTGCTCCTGCGTAACCTAGCATGGAATAGGAACACCACTCTATTTTATAGGTTTTTGGAACCCATGATAATGATTGATAGGGACAGTCGACACAGAATCAAAAACATTAAAATGTCGGGTGCCACTGGCTAATTTTTGTTTTTATTGCCTAACGAAAATATATAAAGTACAGTCGTCAAAAATATGAGATGGAGCAACAATAGGGCAGCTCTATTCACCAAAATAGGTAGGATGGGTGGAAAGCCTGTAGCTGCCAACAACCAACCAAAAGGAAGTATTGTTTAGTAAGCTACAACAATACCAATTTTTCCATTGTTGTAACCCTTATTCACCACACAACATTCTATTCCATTCTGCTGCAAAAGTAGCCAGTTAAATCGTTCTGTAATATAAACTTGTCAACTGCAGTTGTTTCTGTTTACAAATAGAACGTTTCTTTATTTCAAAAACCTTGCAAAAAAACTTATTTAAATATGCAGTATTTACTATTCAGTAATTCCTAGATTAGGAGAAATCAGGCAACGATGGACGTTTATTTATTCAGTGTTAACCTGTAATTGTAAAAGTAAATTGTAACACGGGAAACTAGTTTTTAGTTTGTCCAAGCATGCATTTTATAGCCATTCCTCATCTGCATACAGCTTTTACAATTCGAAACACAAAAACGGCTAGCGAAAATTTACACGAGATGACACTGCAGAAATTACCTATAGTAATAATTAAAGAATCCCAACTTACATTTTCGCCTTTGAAACATTCTTTCCAGTTATTTTATTTTTGGAGGAGGGGTGGGAAAATTGCACAGAGATTCGGCTCAGAATATGCGAGTAGTGCTGGCCCCAAAAAATAAAATAATAATATACACAAACCACCATCATAAACACAATACAGTGCCCCCCCTCCCCCAGCCATGGCACCACTCCTATTTTGTGCCGGTTTGGGTGGGGGTGAGGTCAGGCAAGAAACGTGTGCGCATAAATTACCTGGATGGGATGAAAATTGTGTTTTTCTTAGATATTCAGCTTCCTTACAGCATATTAAAAAAATACGATGTTGTGCCATCTGCTTACCAAATGGCAAAAAATACCGTAATCAGCAAATATTACAGCATATTAAAAAAACACGATATTGTTCCATCTGTTTATCAAATGGGAAAGAACACCATAAGCAGCAAATATCACTCTGTGTCAAAATGGCGAAAGTTCTAAAAAATAAAATAAAAACAATGTTAACTGCCCGACTTTCTCCATAAATAACGAAGCAATGTCTGATCAGGATCAAATGAATGCACACACGTCTTGGACGTGTCCATGTTGTAACAATTTCTTCATATTCCATTCCTTGTCAAAAAGTCATCTGAGAGAGAAGCATAGAGTTTCGTCGAACCAGGCAAGTTTATTCAAAATAGTCAGAATCTCATTTTACCAAAGCATCACTGGAAGGCGTCAACTTTCCGGTAAACACTTCAACTCGCACTGAGTCTGTAGGAAAAATACGCGTCTTGTACCCGATCAGGCTGCCTTAGCTTGAAGTAGCTATCTGCTGACCGCTTCTTGCTTGCAGAATGTTGTTGGATGCCACTGCCTGGAGTAATCTAGCAAGAGTGGTTTTTTTTTGCATTGGGTTATAACCTGGTCAGCCCATTTGTAACCAGAGTTAATCCAGAAAATAGTTACGACCAGTCGATCCACATTTGGCCACGACCCACAATTAGAAATAAACATGTGGTAATATTATCACGGACACTCTTGTCCAGCCCTACGGACTCTTATGTCGCTCCTGGTCTTGTCCAATGTTATTGGTTGATGTTTTAAAATGATGAGTAAAGTTATACGGTTTACACAACATAGTTTTAATCATGCTTACAACTAATTACGGACCTTCTTTCTTTGCAAGGAAATTATCACCAATGCTATTTTAGCGTTAGGGTGCTAATTATGCTAATTTTATTCCCATTAAAAAAAACTTTTTTTTAATATACTTTTTATTTTTTTTAGCTTTAAGTAGTCTGAAACAAAGTAAGCCCAGAATAGAATCTGATAGATGCCTTCGCCACTGAAGGATTCTGCAGGCTCTCAGCCCACCCTTGCTGGCCTGCCGTGCTCCCCCTTTATAGTTACTGACCAAATCAGATTTATCATGCAGCTAGTCTAAGCTGTGCCATCACTCAATCACCGTGAATGGTGATCACCAATACCAGAAACGAGATCGAACAAGGCTGTTTGATAGCAAAACCTAAACTAGACTGAACATAAGCGTCAAATTTAGCAAACTACTTAAACCACCCGAGTGCAGGGTGGTTACGTAGTTGCACAGTAGCGTGCACAGACCCCCTGAGAAGGTAGGGGCAACTTTTAGGAACAGAACTCAGTAATATTTTTTTCTGAGGACCTTTTCTTTCAGCCCCATTTTGGCTTTTCTTTCATGACTTTAGGCCCTTTCTCAGGCAATGTCGCACCAGCAAATGTTAGCACAAAAAGCGCATTTTGTGAAAAGGGCAGGAAAATAAGCCCTTCCCCCCGTCCCCCAATACACATCACTGTTTATAAAAAAAATTGGGTTATTAATTAAACGCCATGGCCTAATGATTTAAGAAAAAAATAATTCTGCCTTTTACATCAATCATTTAAAAAATGTAAATAAAATACAAATATATTTTTGGATTGAAAAACTTTGACCATAAAGACGAGGACAATGGGTGGGGGGAGTTTTTCTGTATGGTGCCCTTACCACACTAACATCAGCTGTTCCTAGTTATCTTACAAGCAGAAACAATTTTTTTAAGTAATAAAGAACGTGAACAAAGAAGTGAAGAAAAAGATTGTGTTGCAAAAATTCTGTCTTTGCATCCGATTAGTTGTTTACACTAAAATTAACCTGTTAAAGCAGTAATCGAAGCAGAAATAAGTTTTCTTGTAACAGAGTTACCAACCGTCCGAAATGCACATTTTAGTAATTAGCATAACGAGATTTTGTGGCCAAAAATACTAACGTTGAATATTCCTACTAGCATATTGAAGAAAATATAAAACCTCCACATAAATATTTGCTTGGTAGAAGAAGCTAATCGAATTTTGTGCTTTATAGGACCTACTCGGTTCCTGTTTTTTTTTTATTTACCAATTTAATGAACAAATACTAACTACTCATGCGCCTTTTAAGCATCACAGCACATTCGGGAATCCACTTTGCTGCAACAATGACGTTAACAATGCAACTCTGAATTAAACTTCGCTCCCCACACAGAAGGATAGACTCAACCTGCAACAATGAACCTTGCTCCAGCTCATATCTTTGACGACTGTACCTGTAAATTTTAGCAGACTTGTTCAGAATGCATCTTTTCCCTGGCTGTAGAGTTGTTTAGCCCACCAGCTCGGTAACCCAGTGTGCATGCATGTGCCACACTTCTACTATAAAAGTGCCTAGTTACAACATGGCGTTATCTTTTATTCCTCTCATTGCATCATAGTGGTGACTCAAAATGGGAGGTAGGATGGGAATGGGTAATGTATGTTTTCGTTAGCAAGAGAAACAAAAGTTTGCCGGTGACACTTGGCATTTTAATTTTTTTATGTACAGTTCAAAAAGATAAATTTGTAAATTTTAGCATTTACAGTCGACCTCATCAAAAATGATGGCACCACAACCTGATGGATACCATAGGGTTACAAGCTGGCTCTCCCAGAGTCACAGTCTTTCAGAACAAAGAGATGGACAATTTTGAATAAATGAAAAGTTGATATTGGAACATGCAACGAAAAATTTTTTCCTCTAAGTGACCATTTTCTTTCCAGAGTGTCTAAAAGGCAAGGGGGAAGGGTTGTCTTCTTAGGCCAGGGCTGCTCCCGAAGAACTAGTAGTACAGGTCTCCTCCCGATGCTGACTGGGTGGTGACAGATGTAAGATGAAAAAAGGCTGCAATTTACCTAGGCTGTGGTAGTGATATTAGTTGTGATGGTTGAACTCCTAGAGACATCGAGGGGTCGAGGGATTGAATATCGGAGAGATGTCCTGAAGTACCAGCGGGAGTAACAAACACTTAAGTTTACTGAGTCTCAAAAAGATTAAAGTGACGGCCACACAGTGAGTGTCATGTTACAGTCCAGTTCATACCAGCGGCAAGGTGTTATCCAGCTTTGAGGAAATGAGGGCCACATCCTTCTCAAATGGTAATGTCCGTGGTCATTAATGATTGAGTTTAATTCATACAGCAGCAAAGTAACCAGCTGTGCAGTGCTGAGCCGAATGGTGGCAGATGTAATGCCGGTTACTGGAAGCGGAGTGACGAGAAGCTTGGCATGATTCATGACTGAGCTTAACATTTCCCAGGTGGAGGAAGAATGGGTGGTCGGCGAAAGATGTTGAGGATTGTTGTCATTCATGCTGGTTGTGGGTGTGGTGAAATGTGAGTGTAGTCGACGTGCGGTATTTCGCTGCATATCTGACTATAGCACAATTCTGGTTATTGTCAAAAGAGAGAAGGATAGGGTTGCGAAGACTGGCTGATGAGGTGATGGAAACATGGGTGTGAAGAGTATTGTACCTCTCCATAGAAATCGGCTCGACTTCTCTATTATCGACGGCTGTATCTCTTTTCTGCTCCTCAATTTGCTAATGCCGGGCAGCTTTAGCTACCTATATTGGCCTTGAATCCAAACTCATCTGCTCACATGCGTAATGTCATTGAAGCTCGCTCGTCAGCTTGTGTAATTTTGCGTCATCACCTGTGTCATAACTTGAAATAAATAAACTATTAAATAAAAACCGCTCACCAGCTTGTTATTTAATATTGCTTTGGATTAAATTGTTCAATCACCAAAAATGCCCAAAATTACAGCAAAGCAATCAAATAATTAGTTAGATCAACTAATTATTTGATTGCTTTGCTCTAATTTTGGGCATTTTTGGTGAATTTTAATTTTTACTGAAATCGATCACCTGAATATGTAAATTATGGCACCAAAGTAGGGTTATAATGTGATATTACGTTACATGCCCCCCACTTCCGATCGCCTGATGAAAAGTGAAGGCGTCTCTTCCATTTTTCGTCAATCTGGAGGAGAGTGGAAAAGTGCTTTTAATATCTGTTTTCTGGCTTTCGTCGATCTGGAGGAGAGTGGGACAGTACTTTTTGCTTCCTCTTATGATGTCCCTTCCGGTCATGTGATCAGAGTGGGGGTAATGATGCGCTTCCTGTAATATGATGAAAAGTGGGGACATCAGTTCCGGTTTTTCATCATTCTGGAGGAGGGTGGGAAAGTGTCTTTTACTACCTTTTATTCGTTTTTTTTTCGGTCTGGAGAAGGGTGGGAAAGTGCTTTTGCTATCATCTATGACGGCACTTACGATCACGTGATCGAAATAGGGGTAATTACGTCACTTCTGATCACGTGATGAAAGTGGGGGTGTCACTTTCGGTTTTTTTGTTTTCGTTGATGTGGTGGATGGTGGAAAAGTGTCTTTTGTTACTTTTTTGGGAAGCCTATGGTGGGTGGAACTTATGACATCAATTCCTGTATGACGTCACTTCCTGTTAGGACGTCACTTCCTGTTATGACATCACTTCCTGTTATGACATCACTTCCTGTTAGGACATCACTTCCTGTTAGGACATCACTTCCTGTTAGGACATCGCTTCCTGTATGACGTCACTTCCTGTATGACGTCACTTCCTGTATGACGTCACTTCCTGTATGACGTCACTTCCTGTATGACGTCACTTCCTGTTATGACGTCACTTCCTGTTATGACGTCACTTCCAGTTATAACACCACTTCCAGTTATAACACCACTTCCTATTATGACACCACTTCCTGTTATGACACCACTTCCTGTTATGACACCACTTCCTGTTATGACACCACTTCCTGTTATGACACCACTTCCTGTTATGACATCACTTCCTGTTATGACATCACTTCCTGTTATGACGTCACTTCCTGTTATGACGTCACTTCCTGTTATGACGTCACTTCCTTATGACGTCACTTCCTGTAATGACATCACTTCCTGTAATGACATCACTTCCTGTAATGACATTTTTTTCGAGGAGGGTCCTATGTAAGGCGAGATCCGAAGACGAAAATTCAGTCCAGATGCAGTTCGGGACTCGAACACACGGCCTCCCAACCCTGGTGCAGTTGGGTAGGGCTACATGCACCATATCATGTAAGCAACTCCATGCTAATGTCATATGAACAACTTCACGCTAATGTCATATGACCAACTTCATGCTAATATCATATGAGCAACTCAACATTGTCATATTAGCAAATTCATGCTAATACCCTGCGAGCAACTTCACGCTTATATATGAGCAACTTCAGGCTTATATCACATGAGCAACATCACACTAACACCGTATGAGCAACTTCATGCTAATACTCTTCTGATATGGAGCATATAGCCCTGCCCAACTGCGCCAAGGCTGGGATGTCGTCTTTCAAAGTCCAGAACTGCATCTGGACTGAATTTTTTCGTTGGACCTCTCCTTATACATATAGGGAAAGTCTAACCCATGATGCATCACATCAATGAAGTTGGCACAGTTCCAAAAAATAAAAATTCAGATGACGAAAACCGGAAAACGTATAGTAAAACTTACTTTTCCACCCTCCTCCAGATTGACGAAAACTGGAATTGACGCCATTACCCCCCACTTTTCATCAGGCGATCGGAAGTGTACCATTATCACTTTTATCACGTGACCGGAAGTGGGGGGTACGTAACGTAATATCGCAATATAACCCAACTCACCAAGGCCTTATGAACAGCTGTTGTCGGCTGGTTTTATAGCCTACCGCTGGAAGTTTGCTGTGTGTTGCTGCTTTGCAGTGTGGTTGGTCCGTGGACCCAAAACTTTAATTTTTGCTGTTCCAGTCGTGTCTTTTGTTTGTCCTGACATAACAGAGTGGACGTCGCGAACAAGGCAGATCATTCCCATTCCTGCTTATAACGCTTTTAAGGGTGATACTTGTCACCTTTGCTTTTCGCTGAAGTTGAGGGCGAGTTGGAGGGCCAACTTGAGCAAGTGCGATTTCTAAAACTGGCCCTTACACACAGTTGACCCTTAAGTGTTTTTTTTCTGAAAACACAGCTGTTAATCTGTATTGGTTTTATTTTGCCCTGTGCTGTGATACTGAATTTTGTACTTAAATCTTGTAGTGCTTGTTAACTTCCATTAACTTCTCGAGTTCAATTTCGGCCTTAAAACCCCGTCATTGAACGCGGGACCTCTCAGCTTGAATCATGCCCTAACCTTTTTATAAACATCTCCCCTACTGTCTGACGACAAGGGCTGGTTTCATCTCGCCAATAAAACACTAACAGCGGTATAATTGGGGTGCCTGTCTGGTCTTTGAACACATAACTTTAAACGAAGCAAGCAGTCTGCATTAAAGACTGTCCTTGTGAGGATACACAATACACTAGTCCAAGAAAGAAAGAAAAGACAACTGCCCCGACTGGGACTCGAACCCAGGACTTCCCG
>JAHWFP010266811.1:0-12830 GCA_023313725.1 Lithobius niger | reverse complement strand
AGATTTCAAGTAAAAAGAAAAAAAGAAACATTTATTTCGCAATCAAGCAAAATGGCAAAATAAAGGCTTTTACAGTATTTGGATTCCAAATAAAAACGCAAAAGAAAAAAAAACGCATGTGGCAACCCTGGTTTTTTTTTTGGGGGGGGGGACCAAAACAAACAATAATAGTCCATAATTAGATTTCAAGTAAAAAGAAATAAAAACATTTATTTGGCCATCAAGCAAAATAGCTAAAATAAAGTCTTTGACAGTATTTGTATTCCAAATAACAACGCAAAAGGAAAAAATGCATGTGGCAACCCTGGATGATGGGGGAGAGCCACTTACACGGCGACTGTACAACGTAGCTTCTGCGGCCTCTTATCCCTGATACCCTGTAGAAATCGAATCGCTCAATCAGGACAGTAACCAGGAAATTTTATGTACCCCCGCACTAGAATTAAAATGAAAAGGGCCCCCCCCCCCCCTCCGGTTCCCACAGAAACAATCACAAGTGGAATTGCAAATTTAAAAAAATTTAAGCAAATCCCCGTTAAACTGAATTTTATTTTAAACGCACTTTTTTCTGTCGAACGTAATGTAACCATACGTAAACTAGGAAAAAGGTATATGCCTCACGACTGTAAGGCAGAGAATGGCGCTTCGTTGCCATTGAAATTGTATTTCTTTTTTAATGCCGTTAAGCTTGTCTTTTTTTAATATAACTAGTTTAATTTGTTGACCACTTTTTTAAATAACAATCAGCACGATTTAATTAAACAGCGACTACGTGTTCAACAATTTAACGCTGCTCCTGAAGCTGACGTTTCGAAATAATGTAACCATTTTATCGTGTTGGGCTTAGAATTTTGTTGTTAGCTGGCAAACAAATTTTAAACATAATCATTTAAACGTGAGGGGGGTCACTGGACCATTCTTCCTTGATGGAACAATCAACGTTGAAGTACTACTACAATCAAAAGATTCGAAACAGCCGCTGCTCTCTACGCTGCCTTCTACGACAATGTTGAAGCACACACCTCTGGCACGTACTGTAACGCCAAACGCTAATATTTTTTTAAAATTGGAATTATTACAATATTGTTGGTCAGCCGGTGTTAGCTTGGCTGTGAACATAGAATTTAAATAATTCTAAATCCTAATTTTAAGCCTAATTGTTAGTCCCGTTTTAGTTTCGTAAGCGACAACAGTAAGCGACAAATTAGGCCTATTGGGTTCGATGTTAGGCCTATTTATTCTGGCAACATGGGATGGAGAGTGTAGTTTCCATAGCAATCTAGAAATCTTGAAATTACAATACGAAGCCAAATTATTGTTCTGTGTTGTGATATAAATACGTAGTCTGCTGTGTACTGTCGTATTATATGAACGGTTTCCTCCTGCAGCGGCGATTTGATGTTTTAAGTCGTATTACGGAGGTATAAATTATCCGTTAGCCTACACTTCCCAGACCCTCATGGAGGCGGAACGGAAAGAAACAACTACTACGATGAAAATTCTAGCGATTATACATTGTATAGATTCATTTTGTTGCTATTTACTTGGTAAGATGTTTTTCTTAACTACGGACCAATTAGCAATTTGCTATCTTTATTGTGCCTCCACCCTTCCCCCAAATTAGAAAGAATCTTACTTCAACTCAGGGAATACGAATTCATCTTACGTCACAAGTCGGGCCGACTTCTAGCGGTTCCGACGCCCTATCTCGTATAGAGATACCAGTCGCTGTGTTGGGCAGTCAATTTTACTGACTGGACGCAACAACACCTAGCGGCGGAGCAACGAAACGATCCATTCTTAGGCCAAATAATAAAACGGCTTAAAGATCAGTCATCTGAAGATCTGATCGACACTTCTAACAAGCGAAACATCTTTTATAAAGATTATGACAGAATTCTATCCAGAATTCGACTAGCAGACCCAAATAGAGGCCGTATGCACAATCTAGCATAGACGTGTATACCAAAATCTCTATGGAACTATTGCATCCGAGATTACCATTCCACCCCTGGCGCCGGACATCGCGGAACCAGTAAAACTAGAGAATTAATAGAGCTATATTGCTATTTGGCCTAAAATGATGGACGATATCGCTCATTACGTTAAAACTTGTCACGTATGTCAAGCTTACTTTAGACCTAGTAAGCCACTCAAGGCTAAGTTAAGAGCCTACCAACCCCTACAGAGACCAGGTCATTCATGGAGCTTGGATCTCATTGGACCCTTGAATAAAAGCGTTCACAGGAACGTCTACATAATGACGTTAATTGACGAATTCAGTCGTTACGTAATTGCAGTCGGCATTCCCGATAAGAAAGCAGAGACAATAGCTAAAAAGTTGTTTTCTCACCTCATAGCTAGATATGGAGCACCCGTGCAACTGCGCGGAGACAACGGAAGTGAGATAAACAACGCTATTGTGGCAAGATTATCAAATTTGTTCAATATTAAACATAAACTTCACTCCTAACACATCGTGGGTAGGAGGAACGGTAGAAGCAGCAAATAAGAGAATAGAGACAGTACTACGTAAAATTTTTGCAAGTTGTCCAGAAAATTGGTGCGAATATTAGAATTAGTAACTATAGCACTTAATGTGTGTCCTAATTTAACCACTAATCTGCTATGATAGTGATGACACTATAGTACGTCTAGAGAGTAGACTACAAGTAGCATTCGAATTCGCTCGAGCGCATACTTGGAAAGCAGTTAAGAGCCAACAAAACTTTTATGAGCGTACGACACGTCCTTACCGCTACATAGTCGACGACTACGTATTATTATGCGACTTTTTACCAATTAAACAAATTTCGCCGAAATTACTTTGTTCTTGGACAGGACCGTTCAGGATTATGGAATTTGTTAACGATGTTATTGTTCGTATAGTACATTTTCTGGATCCATTAAGAGTCGTTCGCGCACATGTGAACAATTTAAAACCATGGTTCCTAAGAACGAATAACCAACCTGTTCTTTTAACGGACCTACTGATTTGGATTTATCGGAGCTGTTTAATGGAACCTTGACAGAAGCTAAAATAAAATTACAACAATACATAGCAAAACTTTTGGAAGCTCCGACGGACCATTTATCGGAGATTCAACCACCAACGTTTACGCCTTCCAAGCCTGACGATGCAGCTAGCGGTTCAGAAACAAGCTCAACCAAGAAACACAAACGCGCCGAGCCAAAATCAGCCGCTTATTTACAAAATAAATATCGTAAAATAGATTACAAACTTAATAAACAAAGATTGCTTGGTTCTACGCGTGGTTATAATACCCGTAGCAGTAAAATTACCCCAGAAATTATGCTGCATCGGCAGTTGGAAGAGGCAAACGTTGAGGATGAGTAATTCTTTGTGTATCCAACGGAGAACAAAGAAAACATGGCTTCACCGTGAAGGAGCGTTCACACGCTCTGCACGCGGGGACCCTAGTGAGTAAAAACGGAAGTTCCTTTTCCGAAACCAACGCATGATTGCTAGACCAGTCTCCTACGCAGTTTCGATTCTGACAGTGCATGATACTGAACAAGTTTACATCGCATAAATACATGAAAATAGCTTAAGTCTATTATGTTTCAAGATGTAAATTAAAATAACTTTTGAGACGGAAACTCGTAGCTTGTTTTAGAAAATACTATTATTTAAAAAAAAAGAAAACATGACATACATACAAAGGAAATAATACGAAAATACGGAAAAAAATTGCGTAAACATATAAAACATAGCAAACAAATATGTAAATTAATAAATATTTACAGCATGACATAACCAAATGATAAAACGAAAAATGAACATGGAAAACAGAAATTACAAAAAACATAGCAAATCACAGAAAATAATTAACGTAAAGTTAATAAAAAAAATTTTTTTTAATATTTACAAACATGTTATGGGATAATTTGCAACGAAATAATACAAAGATTTGCAACAAAAACGGAGACAATGGTTTAAGTAAGATATATTTGAAAACAAGAAAATATAAATACATGGGAAATCATAAAATAAAAACGTAAAGCCATGTCGTAACCATTAAGTTACAGTAGAAAAGAAATTAAAAATATCAAATGAAGGAAATTCAAGAAAATTGAAATAGTTGAACAGATGAAATTTAAGAAAATTAAATTTAGTAATTTTGACTAGGAAAATGTATTTGAGAAAAATTAGATACCAAAAACAATTGGACGAAAAGTAAAATCCTTACGGTAAATTACGGTTACGGAAATAAAAATAAAAAATTAAAATATGTTGCAAACCATGGTAAAATCAGAATAAAATATATACAACAATAAACAATTCCAGGGTTCTGGTAATTAATTAAAATAAAAGGCAACATAAATGGAATAAAAAAGAAATAGTCAAAGAATAGAATAAAACATTGAACATTCACTATATACAAAACATAAACATTTCCTGAAATAAAAGGTCAAAATTAGTACACATAAAAACATTGTACGATCACAGATTTAAGAAGTATAAATTTAATACTTGGTCATAATAAAATAATAATAAGAAAAAAAAATGAAAGAAAAAATTTAAGAACAGGGAAATTTAATTTTGACAAAATTTTAAGATTTCATTTAGAAAGTTAAGAAATAAATAAGAAAATTTAATTTGGAAGAACTTTCAGAAATCTATGATCATGAAAAACATGACATTTCCTTTCAACAGTTTAAAAGGATAAACAAATAAAATATAATATGTACAGTTATGTACAGAATTCCTGAAATCGGGACGGGCAGCGGCAAACTCGACCGCACCGCTTATTTGTATCGGGCAGTCGAGAACGGCAACGGCGCTAATCATCGCCGCTGTCGCTATCCGGGTCATCTTAAATAAAGAAAATTGAACGACAAAGATTAAAATTCAATTCATAAAATTATGAATGCATGTGAAATTGACATGTACTTTGGTTCATCGTAAGTATTAACTTTCGCGTATAGCGATGCATGTTGCTATCTTAACTTGTCTCACGTTCATAAGAACAATATGGAGGGAAATCACTGTAAAATTGTATACGGGATTATGATGTTCAAGCATATGAAAGTAGCTGGAGCGTGTTCTTTTCCCGACATAATTGTTATAACTGGATGACAATTTCGTGAGTGATACTACACTCCCACCCCAAGTTAAAAGAACTTAATAATTATCCAAATTAAAATAGAAACAAGCAAAATATTTTATTGCATTAAGACCATAGGTTACAACTACCTTTCAAAATCATTTTAGAGTTCAAACGCTCAGCGGAAATTTAGTTTTCCTACACGCAGAGAGCCTAATCTACTTTTAGCGCTTAGTTTGCGCTGCCGCGCTCATTCCAGCTAATAGTTCAAAACCATGGAATTCGTAAAGATACATTCCCAATATTTACCGGATGGTTACCGGACGTTTGAAATTAATGTTTTATATTGTTTAAACTTGTTAGTACTTTACAAACTTGTACGGCAAACAAATTGTACTAAGATTGAAATCTCACACCCCCCCCCCCCCCCGCTCTGAAAATTTTCAGAATTTGCATTTTCACTCACACCCTAGTTATTCTAGATAGCATGTTATTCTTGAAACGGAAACAGTGCCACATAAATAAATAATAGGCTATATAGGAGTCAAGTTTCATTAACGTAGTTTGGACAACCTAACCACGTAACATTATTGTACAAATAAATACAATATCACTCCATGGCACGGATTCCCTTTCATGATGAAAGCATTTAAGGACATTCATTTCTTAAATTTAAGAAAGAAACAAATGAAGGTCCTAGGCAGATGCTACTTTAATTATTTTAAAGGCATAAATTATAAAAAAAAAATGTTATGAAACGGAAGTTGGACGAACTGTACATAGCTATGCTATACTGTCTAATTTTACATCCATAAGGATATGAATTATAAAATTAAAATCAATAATCATAATATTCAATATTGCAGTTCATATCTATAAAAAAATGGATCGTGAAGCATAAAATTGCAGTTTCATTTATTTTAGGACCAGTTCGTATAAATTCCTCTTTCAGTGCTTCAAATAATTACCACCACGGTGTTATTAAAGAACAACATATGAATAAATAAAAATTGATTTTATACCATTTCAAGTAAATGTAATTTACCAAAAGGCCCAGAATTCATAGAGCCTGTACCAGTAAAATTGAAAGTAAACACCTTACTTCAAAAGTAACTTAATTTTACTTTTGAGAACCATTGATTTAAAGTTAAAACACTTTGAAAAAAAAAGTACTTGTCGAAAACGACATATTTCTTTGCTCAAGAAGCAAACATGTATTTTCAAATGCATATATCGTATTAGATTTTTTTAAGACTCATTGCAGTCAATAATTAAGCTTAAATCGCATAATATTGTGATAAGATTTAAATAAGCTCTTGGAAGTTGTTTAGAAGGAAATATTTTCCATAAACAAATTTGATAATATCATTTCCACTTCCAGCAAATAAAAACAGTAATATTTACTAACCAGTATGTGAATGAAAATTTGGATTAAAGCTTAAATGTAACATCACATGATGAAAATTTTGAAAAGAGAAAATTAAAATAATAAAATAAGAAATTTCTGACCATATTGTCCATCGTGGCAGACGGGACAGTCACGCCTACAGGGACCAGGGCACCGGCACTGCTGGACGCCACTGCCAGATGCCCCCGCATCGTCGATGTTTGGGACGTTTGGATCGTCGGGCAGTTCGTTGTTCGGCAGGAAAGCCTCCTGCTGACGGGCGGTCTCTTCATGCTGCGCCAGGGCACTATGCAAATTTTGTTGCATGAAGAAAACATTTTCGGCGTTGACCGCCCGCCAGAAATACAATGCAAACTCTTCAGTTCCGTGAGGAAACGGTGGGAAAGTTACATAGCGGCAATGAAGACACCGTCTTGCCATTATAGGACTACAAATTAAAAAGTGCGAACTGAGCCGGAGTTGTTGGGATCGAGAGGATTCCTCTGGCGGCGTACCATCCATCAGCACATTCTGTCCTGGACTCTCCAATATCAGTTCCATAAAAAAATAAACATAGAACGTAGTCGAGGGGATCCTCGTCGGGCAACATCGGCGAGTACGGCACAGTGAGGGCACTCTTGAAATAAAGCGGGCGTCCTCTCGCAATACTGGTAATGGTCCAGGCAGGCATCAAATAATAATAAGTTCAAAGACAAGAGCCGCAAGAACTCTTGCATGTAGCGCGGCATATTAGCAGCCGTGCTCCTCTCATCCTTTGGAATTGTTTTCCTCTTCTTGTGAGGGGGATCCATGATGATGGGGTTAGGGAGCAGAAAGCGAAAGCGGACGGTCAGTTGGAAGTACACAACTTCGTGTGTGGGTAAAAGCAACGAATTTTCCCAAGTCCGAAATATTGTGACCCAAAAACGGACATTGGCAAAACCAATGGGTGCAAAGTTCAAGCTTGACGTCACGAAAAGGGGGCCGTCTCTTTTCGTAGGGACCTAGCTCACCCCCTCTGCTCTTGCAGTGACCATCAACTATTGTTTACATATCCTCGACCAGGCTACATTTTGAGGTCAGATCAAGCCAACATGGCTCAGAGCCGTACCCCAATCCTTTCAACCCGCCGACTACTTTAGTTTATTGCTCATCCCCTTCCCTCAGCAGAGAGAGTGAACATGCTCAAGTGCACTCATTAGCAAGTGAAGGGGATGGTCAAAGTAGGTCAGGATGCCTCACCCTTGACTATGACAACAGCTTGCTAGCCACCCAAGAAACTAAATTTAGCAAACTCACTCCAAAAGGGAAAATACAGAACTATTCTTTTAAAATAAGAAAAAAAAATTCTGAAACATTATTTCAATGAAATAAAATTATATAAATGTCACTAATAAGTACTAAAATATTGTGTGAATAATTGTGATATGTTTTCAGATAAACTAGAAATATATGTGAATGTAACATAACTGATGTAGACCAAAATTCATGTATTTTCAGAAAATTGTGCAACATACAGTGAATTGTGGTAAACTGTCAGGATGGCAGATAAATGGAGAAAAGAGGCTAAATCATAGAACAGGGATCATTCCACCATGATCCAGGACTAATGAATAAAAAGATAAGTGATCTCTAGCCTTGTGGTGAAAACACAGTGTAAATTATACACCCCACCCCTCCTTGCCACAACACACATAAATTAACTAACATTCCTAGGCAAACTTAAATGTAGGAATTTTCATAAGTTAATGGGGCAATATAAAATAGCTTATTAACTTAAAAAGCATTGCTGTTACCCATGGCAAAGCTTCGTTAACTTGGAAAAACATTCCTATTACTCATTGTAAAACTTAGTTAACTTGGAAAAAACATTGCTATTACTCATTGTAAAGCTTAGTTAACTTGGAAAAAACATTGCTGTTACCCATGGTAAAGCGTATTAATTTGGAAAACATTCCTGTTACTCATTGTAAAGCTTAATTAACGTGGAAAAACATTGCTATTACCTATGGTAAAGCACACTTAACGTTAATTATATAAAATGGTTCACCATGTGAATCCAACTTGTTAAAGGGTGAGGTACGCTTAAGGCCTGGAATGCCAGAAGTAAGTTCAATTTATTGGTTAAACCAAGTTTCAAAGTACCTCACACGTAAGTTCCTAAGGAACAGATTACACATGTTTACTCAGGTTGTAGTGAAAACACCTTGAAAGATCTACCGCATGCTGGAAATAACTTTTTCCTGGTTGGCAACAACCGCATATGATACTTTAGTGTTGTTAGTGCATACTTGTAGCCTAGCATATCAATGATGGAGTCTGGCCAACTCGTTTTATTTGATTTTCCCAGGGTAACTAGGACTGTAGTTACATTGTCACTTGGTGACGTGGAAGTCGGACGAAACTTCGTCCCCGTAAATGAAAAAAAAATGTAGTAAAGTGACTTCCGGTGCTAGCCACACACAAGCGGTGCAACATCGCTCTGAACAAGATATTCAAAATTAAATTAGCAGGCATAGGGATGTCGTACATATTCTAAGTTAAACAGGTGCAATTGCAACGCTTAGATACTGGAAAAATAAAGTCTATGACAGCAGGTTATTGGAACCTTGCATATCTGAAACAAATTAGCAGCACAAAATTAAAAAAAATAAAACACATGTTGTATGATTGCTGCATTTCGATTTAATTTTAAATCGTAGGTTTCTGGAATTTTAAAATTCCAGCATCTGACTTTGCTATGTATTGGTCGCTTACGTTCAGGAGGACCAATGAGGTAGCATAGGCAAAACTGTTCTTTTGCCATGCACTATTTTGTTACTATGTAGCATGAAAATTTACCATGTAAATAAAAAGCATGTTAGAACTGACTTTGATAACTTAGTCGCCAGTTTGAATCCCAGACGGGACCAAACAAGTGATATTGTATTCAGAAACATACTAGTTTCTGAGCGACTCATGTATGTAGCATGCATGTATTTTATTTTATGAAGACTGTATTCAGATGAAATCTTGTTGCCATTGGTACTACCGAGAAATAATGATTAAATTTTACAATGTCAAATAGTACTGTTGAACCATGGATGTTCCATATTTTTTAATTATTAATTTACTTATAAAGAGCAATTTGCATCACGTTTGGCTATAAAGTGACTTTTCTTCAAAATGTGAAGAGGCAGGAAACAAGATTTCAAAGGGAAAAAATTGAAAGTTGAAAAAACATAGCCAGTAACGCTGGTGTTTTCTTTCATTCCCCATCTAGAGCGAAACTAGGCCAAACGGCTGGCGACATAATTACCAAGGGTAGAGAAACCTACTCAGCCTTGAACGACCTTGGCCGGACCATGGCCAACTCGAGGTCGAAGGTAGAGCAGAACACGATATGGGAAAGTGCCACGCCTCCCTCCTTGAAAGCGAGAGGGAAAACAAACCCATGTCGCCAGCCCAGGAAAAGCGAAATATTATTTATTTCAGACGAACAGCAACAAAGTTGAATTTATTAAATTTGAGTTCCGTTACATGGAGAATGCGTTCTCGAGTCTTGTTTGCACTTAAGCCAAACAGTATTTTATTCCAATTCCACCCAGAATAGTATTGCTCAATTAATGAGGCAATTTAATCTTGCTGTACATAATTATTGCCCTGATTTCTGTGAAGGTTGTTTTTTTTTACCTCAAAGAAGGTGCGTTTTCCCTAGTCACATGACAATTAACTTTGGGCCAGTCGGTAAATGCGAAATTCTTGCTTAGTTATGTAAAGCAGTTTCTGTTATAAATGAGCTGGGTTTGGAAGCTAAAATAAGGAGCCACTAAATAGTACCATGATTTTAGGATGAACAGGGATTATGTAAGGAAATATTAATGGCTTAATTAATATTCATAACAGAAACAATACATCTAATTAATTAGATACATATTTGCATAATATCATACATTTATTAAATGCATGAGCCGTATATTTATTCGGATTGATCAAAACGACTCCAGATAGTAAATATAATTGGGAGTCCTCTTCAAAGACGGCCGAGAGGCGGCAAGATCAGTTGTAACCTGAACAAGTGTAGTTACACCATTGTAAGAGTTTAAAGGATGGCATTACCAGTTGACAATATTTACGACAGTTTCGTAGAACCTAAATGACTTTCTAGAAGTAGATTTAATTACGATAAGACCGTCGCTCGTGATCAATTACTTCAAGGAATAACAATAAATCACTCCCACACGGGACAGTTACTTATGGGGGCATATAACTTCAAAGCGCCGAATACGGGGAACAATTAATGAACCCGAAAGCAACAATGAAATGATTGACAGGCGTAGAGGTCCCATTTGGCGATAAGGGCCCAAGCTGTCCAAATGTTACTATATTTAGCATTTCAATAATAAATCAATACTACAATGGATCGATCATGGCCGATAACGCCACAGTATTTCAACCGAACCTCGGAATACATGATATCAGTCGATCATCAGCCGCGCAACAGTTGTTTAACTAGTGCACACCAGTTAAATTCCGGAGGTCCCGATTCGAAGTACGCCAGGCCAGCAGCCGTGCCGAGTTGGTGACGGGGCTTCGCCGCCACGCTAAAAGCCGAGGGCCGATAGCCTCACTCAAGCTTCTATAATAGAGCTAAGTATTCTGATTCATTAGCAATAGCTATGATTGTTCAGCTTAACTAGTAATAATGCGTACGCTGCTAAATTAACCCGAGATTCCTAAATATAATTTAGAGAATATGATAATGATTAGGTTTACCGCTTGACTTAATCCCAATGCCATTCGTTCGACTCATTGCTGATAACTGTAATCGATACATCAAATCATACCAATCTGTCATTGATTTAATTGGCCATATTGTGGGGTCAATATTGTGTACGCCGGAGTGTCGATTAAAGGCCCAGTATTAGATGAATGATTGCTCATTATTTAGCCTACCTATTTTATACATAATTAGTGCGTTATACAATTGATTGCCCTTATGCCATCCTAGATAATAATGTTAATTCTGGTCAAATGGTCACTGGAATAGAACATTACAGTTGTACTAGCCATCAGTTTACTTGGGGGGGGGGGGGTATTCTTAATATCAAATAAAACTTCTCATTTTGTGATGTGACATGCAAATGAAAACGGTTGAACTGAACAGTTTTACCACAGCTAACCATTCAACATGTATTTCCTGCCTGTTCTGAATGAACTGGAATATACAGGGTATAGTCCAAAAGCCCTACAGAATTGAAATTAGGTACCTGATTCAAAGGACTTTGTTTTGTCCCTAAGATGATGGCCATCCACTGAGCTTTTGTTGGGGCGCCCTGGCCCCCTCAACCCCCAGATATAAATGACATATTCTCAGTGCTGTAAAACATTTGATGGGTACACTATTGTGCAGGGAATCACTCATGTGGGCGTGAGGGCTACATTGAAGATGTAATAAAACGCATCCCGTTTATCCAATTGGAACCAAACATCTATTTCTCACAGGAAAAAAGTTAAATTGTATGTCTGGGGGTGGAGTGGGGGGCACCCCAATGCAAGCTCAGTGGGTGGCCCCCTTCTTATGGACAAAAAGTCCTATGAGTCAGGTACCTAATTCCGATTTTGTAAGGCTTTTGGTGGGGTGCAACGGACTTTTGTACCACCCTGTATGTGTCTGTATGTTTTAGCAGATGAGAAGGGGTTACAGCCAGTATCGGGCACAAGAAAAAGGACACTAAGATAGGAGGTTGACATCCCGAAATGTAGTGTCCTTTTTTTATCGTGCACGATACTGGCTGTAACCCCTTATATGTTACGAGGAGTGGCATAAAATAAGACCTGATGCTGGAGTGTTCATGTTAATATAGAGCAGTGACACGACATAGTATTATTGTGTATAACTCTATGCTGGAGCCTTAATGGGTTAGCTGCAAGGGGCACTGCAGAGATAAACAGAAGGGCGTCATACTGAAACCGATGCTGTGAAGAGTGATTTCTTAGACCTAAATCGCGCGATTTTTGTTGTTGGAGAAAACTACGTTCTTTTAAGCCTAAGAAATCCGCTCTTCCTTTGTTTTCCCCTCCAATTTTATGTACTGCACCTTGTAGTTATGCTCTCCAAAACCCAATCTGGTGCCAATATGGCGGCAAATATCACTGCTCTATAGGGCAGTGACACGACGTAGTATTGTTGTATACAACTCTATGCTGGAGCCTTAATGGGTTAGCTGTAAGGGGCACTGCAGAGAGAAACAGAAGGACGTCATACTGAAGCCGATGCTGTTAAGAGTGATTTCTTAAACCTAAAACGTGCGATTTTTGTTATTGGAGAAAACAACGTTATTTTAAGCCTAAGAAATCTGCTCTTCCATTGTTTTTCCCTCCATTTTTATGTA
>JAHWFP010266807.1:0-16461 GCA_023313725.1 Lithobius niger | reverse complement strand
GCTGGGGAGAAAGGCAGGGAGGTATACAGACCCGCTACTGCTGGACGGTGATCAGAGGGCCTGAGAGGGAGCGGGGGTGTGCAGATTGGCGGGAAGAAATTGAAAAAGCCAGGATGCGCCGTACGGCGTGCTGTGGGGTGGTGGGTGGCCAGGGTATTCGGGAGGGGGGGGGGGGACAAACACCGAGTGTATACCGGAGGAAGGGCGGGGCGGTATACAAACCCTGCACTGCCGGAGAGCGTGCAGTGGATTACGGGGGCACTCGGGGGACCAGGGACAGGGTTCGGGAGTGTGAGTTGGGGGAGTCAGAAATTGAAAGCACCAGTTACTTTTCTAACACGACGAAACACCGGGAGAGGCTAACTCCACGAAATTCAATCACCGTGCAGCATGCACGGGTCCAGCTAGTAAATAAGAAAGCAGAAATCTCATAAGTGTTGACATTATTGTTGCATCGTTTGGGGCAGGTAACCCAGTTTGGGTTCGTGCTCCCTAAAAACAAAAACAACAACAAGCGGTTGCAGCGATTACCTAGTCGCAACCAGTCTTCCGTACACTTCACCACTTTCGCTGCTTTCGAGACACTTCCGCTTCATATTTCGATCTTTTTTATTCATTTTAACTAATTTTTTGACGCTGAATCCAATGATGAGAACGGTTTGTTTCTATACCGTTCGATAGATAATGGGTTCACTTGTCGGCCATTTCCGGTCACTTTCGGGCCACCTTAAGCGAAAATGATTAGGCGCATACCTCTATCACGCACAGCAACAGAAACCCATAGTCTAAAACTTTAGTAACCATCAGAATTGCTGGCAAAAAATGTGTTTTAGGCCTAGTTTGGGATTTTAGGCGTGATTGCCAGCTTTTGGGCCTAATTTTTCCTGGCGCGGGGATATTTCAGGGGGTTCTATGGATGGTTCGTTGTGTACTGCTAAGAATGACTTGTGTAACACAATTCAAGCGTTTCGCTCGACCTGCAGTAATTTGTTGGTCAAGCATCCGGGAATGGGCATAGGGAAGCGCTGGGGTGCCCTTTGGCGAATTGCGTGGGGGTTCCATGGTTGGTTTGATTTGTAATGCTAAGAATGGCTTGTGTGCCGACTTTCAAGCTTTTAGCTCGATTTGCAAGAATTGTTGATCAAGCCTCAACGAGTAGGCACAGGGGCGCACTGGAGGTTCTTGGGGGGGGGTATATCATGGGTTTCATGGCTGATTCGGTTTATGCTGATAAGAATGACTTGTGTACCAAATTTCACGTTTTTAGCTTGATCTGCAAGAATTCATTACCCAAGTCTCAGGGAGGGGGCACAGGGGATGTTGGGGGAGAGGAGGACTCGCGCCCTTAAGAATATTTCATGGAGAATTCATGGCTGGTTCGATTTGTACTGCTAAGAAAGATTTGTGTACCAAATTTCATGCTTTTAGCAAAATTTGCAAGAATTTGTGCACTCCACTTAATGATTTCTGCCCAGTGCTTTTCAATAATAAATGCTCTGCCGACGAGAATACTGCAGTCACATGAAAACCGCTGTCAAAACGCCCTGGTCCATGTTAATACCTACATTTTAACCATTTTCTGCCCATGCCCAACTGGATTATTTTTTTTTAATTCGGGTCAGTCGCGGGATTCGAACCGGCATTGGGCTGTTGCTGGGCTGTTGCTGCTCGCTTTGCTCGGGGCCCCCGGGGACCTCTCACAAAGCTCGCACTGCAGGTTGGGATGTAGTTTTTTGGCCGTGCACCATTGGGCAGTAAATGTACCGTTGTGCAGTAATGGGTTAGTGTGGCTTCGAACGGAACAGAGAAAAAAAGAGTTATTAAGCTATAGAAATTGCAAATAGGTTCATCGGTTCATTCGATCTCTAGGTGAGAGCAAAGTTTCTACCCATTTGGCTTTCCGTAACAAGAATATTGCGGTTACATTAAAGTAGCATGCGGAAGGCCTTCTGCCTTGTCAATACTTACCTTTTAAGCTATAGATAATGAAAATCGGTTCAGTGGTTCGATCTCCAGGTGAGGGCAAAGAGTCCCAACAATAACAAGAACAACAAGAACAACAACAAGAAATGGCCGTACTGTGGACGCCGAACGGTTGGAGTGTTGTTATTAAAATTTGCAGTGCAGTGAAATAGTTACGACACGACCCCAAATACCGAATTACGTTGCTCTATGTAAATTCTGGGCTAAACTATAGTAGTTTAAAGTTTGACGTTTAACATGGAAGTTCATGATGAGGCCTACATAAAGACCGCGGTCCTTGATAAGGGAGCAACGATGTTTTAATAAAACTGATGGGCGGACAATATCGTCGCTGTAGTCTTCCCAGTTTTCGCTGTACAGAAGACTAAAACAAATATTGACTACCATTGACCCATGTTTTAACATCGTCATTTCTAGTTAATTTTTAGGTAAATGTACAGCGAATGAGATGATTGATGCAGCAGTTAGTAAATTATATTTGTCAGGAGCTAATAAAGCATACGTAGTGGGAGCGAAGCCCCCCTTTATGTAATTCCTGTAAATGGCCCTCTCATCAATCAGTAAATTAATATATACATTGACAATGAATCCTACGCCTCACATGGTTTGCATATTGGGTGAACGAAGCGAGCGAAAGTCAAGGTTTTATTAGCCATAAGTAACAGTGAAATGCACGTAGAACTGACTAACATAAACGCGCGTATTTTTTATCGTTTGTTAATGAACTGAAGCATTAAGAAAAAACGCACGTACTACGTGCTGATCATTTGCTTGATAATATTTGGAGTGGAATATTTCTCAGCAGCATTACAGTTGCAACAAGATATCTTCCCAAGCGCAGTGAGGCGACGCTAAATAAGCAAGCAGAGCGAGCGACTCGGTCCTATATAGTCCTAAACCTTAAAAAGACACGATTTGTTTGTATTCGTGGTTATTTATTTTGCTTATCTCCTAGGGATCGAGCACGCAAGCAGTGAAAAAGTTGGGCAGAAAAAGAATTGGGTACTTTCTGCTGTTTAAGCTGTTTCTTCAATCCCCAACCTGAAAAAGAGAAAATTACTCTTGTTGAAGAGCATTCTGACCCACAGGTTTGAATAGTATCGCCAGGAATACAGGATGTGAAAGGAAGGAAAGTACCAGAGTGCATGCTTGATACATGGAAGATGACTATGTAGAAGTACAAGAAAACATCTCTGGAGTGTTTTTCTTATTGTGTCAATAGGCAATGGAATGGACCTGAAGACGGTGGTTGGGGAAAAAAGGGAAGGTGAGGGACGTAACCTTTTGGGAGTGGGGGGGAAGGGCACCTGTTGGGTTTGCTGTGTTACCGAATTATTAAGCGGTCAAATGAAGGTGGAGTGAGGAGGAGTAGGTGGCTTATAGAGCAGTGACACGACGTAGTATTATTGTATATAACTCTATGCTGGAGCCTTAATGGGTTAGCTGCAAGGGGCACTTCAGAGAGAAACAGAAGGGCATCATACTGAAGCCGATGCTGTGAAGAGTGATTTCTTAAACCTAAATCGCGCGATTTTTGTTGTTGGTGAAAACAACGTTATTTTAAGCCTAAGAAATCCGCTCTTCCGTTGTTTTTCCCTCCATTTTTATGTAGTGCACCTTGTAGTTATGCCCTCCAAAATCCATACTGGTGCCAATATGGCGGCAAATGTCACTGCTCTATTGAGTATTTTATTATGTAATTGATTGGGTTACGGAGACCATATTTACTCGCCGAGTTAGCGTTGCCATAGAAATGGCGACAACATTGCACGTGCGCTTCCAAATATGTACAACGAGTATCAAATACTTATACGGTTTATGCTCCGGACTCTTTACTATTATAAACGTGAACACACGAAAGATAGTATAGGCGTACACGAGTGTTGCGATTGGTGGACAGCTTTGTGTTGTCCTTGTAGTTTGAGTTCCGGGGTTGCTATAAGCTGACTCAGTTGGTTTCCTTACCGCTACTTAGATTTTAGCCAAACAGCTGGCAAACTATGTAAATACGAAAAACCGAATACTTTCGAAAATATTTTAGGGGCACCTGCCTCAGTAGAACTTGCCCTACATAGCTTTTGACAACTTTCTTAGAGCCTCGTGTCATCTGAAGCCCGTACAGATGAACTGGGTCAATTCTGAACCTTACTAGTGCAGCGCTTTAGGGAAGGAATTACAGATGGGAGTTCAACCTAAAGTGGGAAGTCCTGGGTTCGAGTCCCAGTCGGGGCAGTTGTCTTTTCTTTGTTTCTCAGATTAGTGTATTTTGCATTCCCACAAGGCCAGTCTTTAATGCAGATTGTTTTCTTCGTTAACTCTTTACCTTGTGATTTATTCTTTATTTATTAAAGACTGATGTTCGCCACTGTATTGGGAGGGAGAGAATTTGAGGGCTGAGCTTGAATTTGAAATGACGGGATTTAAACAAGGCAATTATATCTTAAAATGAATCGTAAACCTTTCTGGTTTCTTTCTTCAACAAGCAGAAAATTGTTGCTTTGTCAATACCAATCTTGAGCGACTCCATTTCGATGAAGGATCAAATAATCTTGGTCTGCAACCGTAACTCTTGTAAACAAGACGGAAAGCCAAATGGCTCGAAAAGCGATAAACAAAAACAGATGCAAACCTATTTTGATTGCTTTTTGGACCTAAATGTCGGACTGTCTGAGCGGGAATTGAACCCAGGACCCTTTGAGACCAAGGGCCGAAGTCCTACCGCACGGCCATACTGACACTCCATAGTTGTGTGTTCGTTATATTCACTCGGCGTGTGGCGGGCAAACAAGCGTCCCTCCAGTCCAGATTAGAAAGTTTTTGATCATTAACACTGGCGATAGCCAGTGTTAGTAAGGGTCAGCCTAGGGTCTCTGTGTTAAACTCTCAACTTTGAGAGCTTACAACTCCGTCAAAAGTGAACATTTTAAAACCAAATTTGGAATCCAGCCTCGACTAGTGAAGGCCTCTCTACAGTCCAAAAATGGTGAAATTCGGTCCAGCCAAAGCCGAGATCCAGAGCGGGGCCAAATAGACAACTTCTTGTTCTGCTTCTTGTTGTTGTTGTTGTTGTTGTTCTGGGGATGCTTTCGTCTGTCCTCTCTACAGGTCAAACTACACCACCAAAAATCATGGGAATAGGCTCAAATCATAGCTTCCTATGTGAACATGTGCCTTTTCAAGGTTATTTTAGTTTAACTGAAGTAGTTATTTAGAAAAAAGCCATCACGTGCTGACTGAAACAATGCTTTTTTTGCTGATTAAAAAACAAATTCTCTCTACTGTAACGAAGTTCTCCCAACGTACAATAGGGAGCCTTCACAAAATACGTAACGCCTGGGGTAGGAGTTCAGCAAATGTGTTACCATCTGTTACGATGGGGGAGGGTGAGTATGATGAAGTTATAAGTAACACACTAAATTGTGTGCTACATTTTTATCTACATTCTTTTAGCTAAACTATTTTTCTTACATCTGTTTAACGACTTAAATTTTTCTTTTACAAATATCTGGTCATTACACCCCTAGGTATTACGACTGCTCATAAAAACGAATTCAATAAAAAAAACTTATACAACTGGAGGGCGGTGAAATGGGGGGAGGGGGAGGGAAGAGGGTTAGAAAATGTTACGTATTTTCAGGTGGAAAGGGTCAAGCCAAGTGACACACTGGTGTTACAAAGGGGAACGGGGGTCTAAATTGCTAAAGAAAAAAAAAGTGTTCCGTAATTTGTGAACGCTCCCTTATGTCAGTGTAGGTAACATTCCTGCTGTATTCCTGAATACTGTTTGGTACACTCACTAATTCCTACTTGTTAAATGTTAACGCATATTCGTACTAAGGTAGCGTTCTGTGCAGGAGCAATTCCTCACGTTTCGCGTAGGAATGGTGGCTCACATTCAGTGTAGATACGAATCCTACACCATAGCACGAATAATTGGTTCCACTGTTCGGTGTAGATAGGAATCCTATCTCCGGATGAATATATTCTTTCTTACCTACGTCTGTCGCGGGGAAAATTCCTATTTCTGTCGGATTTTGCACATAGACGAGCAAGCTATTGGGTGTTTTTTTTTTTAAGGAGCACGAACCCAAACTGGGTCGTCATCTCTTAGTTGATAGTAATCGCCAGCGTTAATACTAAACATGGAATTGGAGAGATGGAGTCCTCACTATTCACGTGTACTGCAGTATTTTTGGTTGTTCCTTTCAATTTTTTTTCCAAGTAAGGAAGTAATTGACGAAACAGGTCATTTTTTGTGTGGTGGTTTGGGGGAGGGGGTGGCAGAGGTAATTGCTCCTTCCTGCTCTTTTTCCAAATACGGAAACAGATGAGAAAGTAGGTTTTTCTTTTCTTTTTTCTTTTGTTTTGGGGGGGGGGGGAGGAAAGAATTACTCTGATCCTACTATTCATTTCCAAATAAGGAAATATTTCAAAAAAACCGGATTTTTTTTGAGGGGGGGGGGAGGAAGGGGATAGGGGGAAGGAAGGGAATTACACACCGCTCCTACATTTTTTTTTCCAAATAAGGAAATAGACGACAAAACAGTTCCAAATGAATGTTTCGAGCAGGAAAGACGCCTCACATTCAGTGCAGATTCGGACACTACACCGTAGCGTGCATAATAACCTCACTGTTAGGTGTAGATGGATCCTGCAGTCTCCAGATGAATAATAACTGCCACTGGAAAATTCCAATTTCTTTTGGATTTTGCACATGACGAAGTAGCTATTAGTTGATATCAAATGAAACAATGAATGCAACATAGTCGCATTTACACTGTAATGGCCGCCATCTTGAAATCAGGGCCACTTTGAAATAATTATGTTTATTATTGTTCGATTTCCTTCAAATTTAGAACAGAGATGAAATAGTTGATACCAAGTGAAACAGTGAATATGCCATCGTCAGTAATAATATCTAATGGCCATCGTCTTGAAATTGGGGATCCATTTTGAAATTATGTGTATTGTCCCATTTCGTTCAAATTTAGGACGGAGACGATACAGTTGATACCGCGTCAAACAGTGAACGTGCCATCGTAACTAGTAATCTCTAATGGCCACCATCTTAAAATTTGGTGGCCATTTTTAAATGATGCTTAGTATCGTCCAATTTCCTTCAAATTTAGAATAAAGACGATATTAACAGTTGAAACAATGAATGTCCCATCGTCATTATTAATCTGTAATCCACGCCATCTTGTAATGAGTCAGCCATTTTGAAATTATTCTTATTATAGCCTGATTTCTTTCAATAAAAAAATAAAACATGTGAAAGAAAAATTAAAAAGGAAGTTGTACTCAAGCAGTAGTCTGCCGTCAGCTGCACTGTTTTATAGTTTACTTACAATTCTAAAAGTAACAGGTATTAATAAACAAAATACGGAACGTTAAATGTTAAGAGTAAGGGTCTAAAAATCAAAACCTACAAGGAACACGGACAAGGTTTGACAGTCAGGGTCTAGGTGTAAAATTTTGTCAGTAAGAGGTTGGTAAGCATTAGACCCTTATTACCCGGTGCCCAGCTTTCGTCCTTAAGAATAGGAAAGCAGTAAATACATTTTGACGTAAAACTGTAAATCCTACTATAAAGACTCATGTGATGATCCAGTGGTAGTATGGTGTACGTTTCCTGCTTTGCTTTATGTTGAAAAGTTTATTTTTCAGTTTGGTAACATGACAGAACATACACAGTAATGAGAATTATTGGTTGTCATCAGTTACCTTAAAATCTGTGAAGTTTGTGTAAAGGTAGCTTTAAAGAAAGTTCTTGGATTTACAAAATTGGCTTGATAAATCATTAAGCAAGTCCAGTGTTAGTGGGAATACGTTTCGTGCTTTGCTTTAGGTTGAAAATTTTTTTTTCGATTTAGTAACATGACAGCATATTCGCAGCAGAGAGCATTATTGGTTATCCTTTGCCATAATGTACGAAAGATAATCAAAAATTCTAAAGCATCAAAAGACAAAATGCGAAACTTCACAAGAGAATTATGTTCTTAAAGTTCCTCAACGATATTCTAAGAACAAAGAAAACCTGCTACAACCGTTCATACACACATTCTGTCCGAATAGACTAGAACTAAGCTAGCCACCGGGTAGTAAGGGTCTAACGCTTACCAGCCTCTTACTGACAAAATTTTACACCTAGACCCTGACTGTCAAAGCTTGTCCGTGTTCCTTCTAGGTTTTGACTTTTAGACCCTTACTCTTAACATTTAACGTTCCGTTTTTTGTTTATATGTGTATGTGTGGGTGTTAAATGCTGCCGACGGACGTTTTCTTTTAGGCCGTGTCAGTACGGCCGAGGGGCGGGACTTTGGCCACAAATGTCTAGGGTTCAATTCCCGCTCAAGCAGTCTGACATTGAAGTCCAAAAGGCAACGTAAATAGGTTTGCATCTGCATTTATTTACCATAAATATTGGACTGTTAAGGTCTCGGAGTCCGCAAAATCCCCGGGGCTATACGTTCGGAGTTCGTATGCCTCGTTATAAACTTAGCTCTGAGACCCACACCACATATTAATTTTTATCACTTTTTAGATGGACGGCCCCAGAAAATGGGCGCCCTGGCACCAACCCTGTCGCGCTGGTGTTAAGTACATTTGGAAAAAGGGACCAACGGTCGCATTAACCCCACAAAATCATGCACCGTGCCTTGATCATTCTACTGCGTTTTGATATGACACTGTTTTGAAATATCAACCACGCACTCGTCTGTTTACTCTAGGCATATAAATAAATACAGATGCAAACCTATTTATATTGCCTTTTGGACATTGGACTTATATGTCAGACTGCCTGAGCGGGGAATAGAACTCATGACCTCAGAAACGCCGATCTTGAACATTACTCTAGGCGGTGGCAGAGCTCTGCCCAGTTTCCTGAAGAAGCTGATCTGGTCTACAACTGGAAGGGGGAAACCTGACAAAGTCCCAGCCTGCGACGACTAGGATATGGTGTGACAGACTACTAGACTCCTTCCACGGATATGGGATCTATTCTAGCCTCCCCCCCCCCCCCCGCCACGACCGGGTGCTCCCTCCCCTTGCTATATTTATTTCTCCTTCAAAAACGTCAAGTAATGTTCAAAATTGATCCGGTTTATCTAACTAAGCAGTGTTTCGGTTTGTTCCAAGGAATTTAAATAAAAAAAAAGTTTGGGACCGGTCATTATTTATGGCCCGTGAGGGAGGGGGGGGGGAAAGGGGAGAGAAAATAAAAATGTGACCACCAAATTTTCAATGACCCCCCTCCGACGCCCTGAAAAATGTTGACCCCCCCTCCCCCTCCCACTCAAGGTCCAGAAATAATGTGACCCCCGCCCAAAAAAAATTAAGGCGCTTTTCGTATGCCTATTGAGACTTACTGCACACGATTTTTGATAGTGAAATTAAGTAGGTAGCATTCGGCGCCGACAAGTTTTCATTAGTTGTAAAGAAAACGTGCCTCGTTTTTAACGAAAAAACACGTTATAAACGGGGGAGAAAGCCAATTGGGCTCGATAAGTGTTAAAAAAAAATACGGATGCAAACCTATTTACGTTGCCTTTTGGACTTAAATGTCAGAATGCCTAAGTGGGGAATTGAACCCACGACCTTTGAAACAAAAGACCGGAGTCCTACCATGACCATGGCTGAGTGGTAGGACTCCGGTCTTTGGTTTCAAATGTCGTGGGTTCGATTTCCCACTCAGGCAGTCTGACATTTAAGTCCCAAAGGCAACGTAAATAAGTTTGCATCCGTATTTAAAAAAAACAAAAACACGTTGGCTTAAAAACATTCTGTAAAACACCGACGTTTCTTACGTCCATCTAACCATCATATGTCGGATTTCATAAAATAAGTATAATGATTGCACTATTTGCTTGTATGCCCATATCCGATGCATCAGTCAGCACCTAAAATACAGCCGCCAAGCAACAGAAGTTGTCTTTTCTAGAAAGTTTGTTGAAAAAAAACGTATACTTGTAACACTGGTACACTGCTACTACCACTGGTGGTATTGGTATTAGTCCTACTAACAGCTTCAAAATCTTGTAACTACTTACATCATGGGGGGTCAGAAGCTGAGGCGTTTGTAGAAATTTTGACTACTGAAAGTGTCATTTGATGTAATTTAATGTCCAGCTTAGTCATTTTTTTTTGTATTCCTCCCTATTGACGGGACCTAAAAAATGTATGGCACCCCCTCGAGGATCTAAAAAATGTATGATAGGGTACAATTCCCCTCTCCCCCCTCCCCCCTCGGCGATAAATAATGACCGGTCCCTTAGCTAATCAAAATCGAGATTACAAACCCTATATAGAAACAATGCAAAAAGCCACAAGTAAATCATTTACTTGTGAAATGTGATTTCTGGGTTAGCGATTAATTTAATGTGTTTAATTTACGGTTTGCATTAATAAACAATAAATTATGTTTACATGTTTGCATTCGACATGATCTTTCTTTGTTTGTTTTGTTTCTATACTTACTGCTTGCGATTGACAACCCAACGGTAATCTAGGTCCCAGATTAAAGCTTATCCAATCGTGTTATCAAGCTTAACTTCCGAGTTTAGTTTCGTCTTATCGTTCGACGTGGATAACAAATCCAGCTTACCAGATAAGTCGCGCAAATTTCGTGATCTGCCTGTTAAATCATCGGACGAAAAAAAAAGTACTAATCGTTCATAATTATTATCAATTTCCGTAGATTATGACATACTTCATTTAGAATAATTAGGTCGAGTCATTACCAATCAACTGATGTGTCAAATACTATTTTTGTTTGTAATTGTTATTTTCCTTAACTAACTTAAAACCCGATTTATTTCTGTCTTCGATTTAATTTTTGTCCCTCAGTTGACACTGCTACGAATTTTCCTCACTGCAGATTTTATATTATTAATTTTAAATTAAATCAATTCTCCTTGTTCGCTCCAAAGAGAAAGATGTTTGGAGAAAGATCGATTTCCAAACATTTGTTTTATTGAAAATTACAAATACCATGTCAAAATTCCATGTCAAAATGCCATCCGCCAAAATTCCACCCCACAAAATGCCATCTTTTTTGGAGTATTATGCTGTTAACCCTTAAATAAAGAAAGAAATCACAAGGTAAAGGGTAAATGAAGCAAACAGTCTGCATTAAAGACTGGCCTTGTGAGGATACACAATACACTAGTCTGAGAAGAAAGAAAAGACTACTGCCCCGACTGGGACTCGAACCCAGGACATGCCGTTTACTAGCCGGGCGCTCTAACCACTGCGCTACCGGGGCGGGTACTGGCTACAGGCTCCAGCCAAGCTAAGTAGCTGTTCAATCAGGCTCCAGGCTCTAGCCGAGCTAAGTAGCTGTTCAATCTTTCTCAGTGGTGACCTAAAGATCACAAACAAACATACAAGGAGGGAAAGCAACTTTGCTTCTTGGCCTCCACACTAGAAATAATGCAAGTAGTAAATAAAGAAAGAAATCACAAGGTAAAGGGTAAATGAAGCAAGCAGTCTGCATTAAAGACTGGCCTTGTGAGGATACACAATACACTAGTCTGAGAAAGAAAGAAAAGGCTACTGCCCCGACTGGGACTCGAACCCAGGACATCCCGTTTACTAGCCGAGCGCTCTAACCACTGCGCTACCGGGGCGGGTACTGGCTACAGGCTCCAGCCGAGCTAAGTAGCTGTTCAATCTTTCTCAGTGGTGACCTAAAGATCACAAACAAACATACAAGGAGGGAAAGCAACTTTGCTTCTTGGCCTCCACACTAGAAATAATGCAAGTAGTAAATAAAGAAAGTAAACGGCTAGTAAACGAGATGTCCTGGGTTCGCGTCCCAGTCGGGGCAGTAGTCTTTTCTTTCTTCTCATACTAGTGTATTGTGTATCCTCACAAGGCCAGTCTTTAATGCAGACTGCTTGCTTCATTTGTTAACCCTTAGTTACATGAATTAATTTCGGATACTTTTTTTAAGGACCATGAGGTGATAGTTGGGTCAGTCATGGGATTCGAGTCGAGCCGTCATTCGATTAGTGTGGAGACGGGGATGCTTACCACAAGGCTGTTGTTGCTCGCTTTGCTCGGGGTCCCCGGGAGCCCCCTCACAAGGCTTGCAGTGCGAGTTGGAACTTAGTGTTTTCACGCTCAGCAACTTGGGATTCAACTACTAGCTTAGAGCCGTTTAAAGACGGGTAAATTTATTTTATAACATCAGTGGCCCTTTTATTGCGGGTTTTTACATATTATCGTCCCCCCCCCCCCCCCAACACCGGTTCTCTTCCTGCTGCATCGTTTTTTCGATTTAGTACGACACACCTTTGCTAAGATGTACTTCTACCCCAATTACGTTTCCCTCTTCTCTCCCAAACGAAGCATACGTAGATTCTTCGCCCCCTCTCCGGTATCTACGACGTACTTTCGCCTCTATCAACCCCACCCCCCACCCCAACGTGATTCACTTCTCGCATGGCATCCTGGGAGCGTTACACAGATAGCAAGCAAGCCGGTCGGCCAGCCAGTCCTCTTATGGTGAATTAGAAAACAAAAACGAACTCGTTTGATGGTTAAGGTCAGGTTTAACTGATCCGAAGTCAAAAAAGCAAAGGAACGCAAATAAACTTTCCTGTAATGTTTCAAACACTGCAGTGTTGCTGTACTGCTAAGTCCACATGAAACCTTAGTTCTGTTTCCAACCATTATTATCTACATATATAATATGGACCAGGCGGCCAAGTCACCGGACATACCATTTCGTCGTACAATCAAGTACCCCACCCTGTAGTGCCATCTGTGGATGGGATTCGCCTTCAAATTCGGGTTGGGACATTTTTCCAAAGTCTTCGAGTAGATGGCGCCACTTAACAAACCTGCCATGTCACTGTCTATTGACGGCCTTGGACTACAAGTTCGGGTTATAACACTTTTTCCAAAGTCTTCGAAGAGATGGCGCCACTTACCAGACCTGCCGCACCGTTTTTGGGTTCGTTTTTTGGCATTGTTGTGGTACCAAAGCGGCCAACAAAGTTTTAGTCGCGTGGCCTGTGCCGTTGTCGGCGTTTGAGCTAAAAAAAACAAAAAAACAACCCGTGTCTACTAAACCACATCGAAATTTGCAGCCTGATACGATGGAAAGGCGCGTTTATTTCCTAAATGTTCAATTCCAGAAAGGAGTTGATTAAAAGTGGGCGGCAACAATCGTTGCTTGCAACAATGTCGCCATGCACGGTACCGAGGTGAATAGTTTCAAAGGATTAACTTAAACATAGGGTTACTTACTATTAGATGCAGACATGTTGTTGTTTCGTGCTGTGTTGAAATACGTCGTCCGATGTATAGTTCGTTTTATATGAATAGCTTCGCCGTGATACGACGATTTCGGTTACATATTCGGGATTTCCATTGCTAGTGTAAATACTAGTTTCGTTGCCATGCTGAAGGTAATCCCTCCAAGCATTCGTTTTTTCAAATGATGCTAAGGTGTATCCTGCCGGAATCCTTTTGTTTTTTATGTTTGCGTTTCTTCCTGTAGTGGTTGAATGCAAGGGACAAATGTTATTATTTCATTGAATTACGTCGAAAAAGGTTATCAGGTAGAAAGAAGAAACGAAAATTTAATTTTCCGTGTTTTTTTAAGTTCACTTGACTGCCACCAGCAAGGTGTATGCGTCGTCGGAATTCCTTAACTATTCACGATTCCAAATTTACAATGGTGAGTGTTAGAAATAAATTCGAAAATTTGTTATTTCTCCCGTAATAATTGTTCGATTTACGTCAAATTTTGGCTCAGCAATACTGTTTGGGGTATCAAGCGTTGTACCAAATTTCATTCCAATCCGATCTTTCGTTTGGGCTCCACCCAGACTAAAAATGTGCAACCAACGGACCAACCAACCAACCAACCAACATTTTTGCAATTTGGTGTCCGTTAAAGGCTACGCTTCGCTCGCTTCGCTTCCTCGCTCCGCCAAAAAGAACTTTTACAATTGTGTTTCGTAGATTCTGTAATTTGTTTATCTCATTTCCGTATCGTATGAGGCTTCTAATCCAAGCATTGTATAGGATTATTTTATTTTTCGTATTTAGTATTCTCATGAATTGATATTTTTTTGATAACAAAAACTTTCACTTACTCATAAGTATTTTACGTTTTAAAATCCCAGTGCAAGTTAACATCAGTTCCTAAATATTTTGTGTCATCTTTAGTTTCCAGGTAAATACATTTATTTATATAGATGAGTTGGTTTTTAATCATCTGTGTGTATTCGCAATTATCTCTGTTTATCATGCAACTTTTGGTTCAGTCTTAACTGTCATTTTTGGTATTGTTATAACTAACATTATTATTATTATAGTAACACCAGTTTTATTATTATAACGATATTCGTAATAATAATAATAATATTAATAATAATAAAATTTATTGCCTGAAGGATGGTAATGCTCGATGTTAATTAAAACATGTGTGAGCAACAAGCAAGGATGTACTATCATTTTTAGCTTTTTACAATTAATTACATTTTTGGAATTACTTAATAAATTAAACAAAACATTTTGCTATCACCTTATAATACAGTACACTAATATTTACATAATTTTATTTACATATGCTTCGTTATACGTGTTATCATGAGTCCATGAAAATGACGGAACTTCTCATGGACTCATGGTATTATTTCCTTTCGTTCAATAAAAATTTCCTAAACACTAGTTTAAGTTCATTTTTGGTATTGTACAATAATATTTCTTTTGGTAATTAATAATAATAATAATTATTATTATTTATTGCATTCGGGGCTCGAAGAAACTTGTCTGAGGAGCAATAAAATATATTACACTACGTATATACATGTTATACAATGGTAGTATTTAGTTTCTAAATCCTGCGTTCCTATTCAACTAATAGTGTTCTATAATTACCTTCTTTAGTTTTTATAAGAATTTACAAGCTCCTGTTTTAATTTTTTTTTTAATTCCTTTGCTTTGATAGTTAAATAGTCTTGTGTTCAATTTATTTAAAATGTTTAATAGGGTTTTTCTTAATCCGTAAGCATTGTTCCACTCCGGTATTCTATATTTCTGTATTTTTTTTCCATAATCGTTTGCTTTTATTTTCATAATAAATTTTATGAATTTATGTAATTTGTGTAATAATTCTTTCTTATGATCACGTAATTTCGTAGTTCTGCAACGTTTAAAATATTATTTTAATATACAATTCCTTTTGTTGTTTCACCTTCTTTCCCGAAAAATATTTCTACTATTTTGCTCTGCACTGTTGCAATCACATTATGAAATTACAAAGAGTGTCATAATAAAAATAATATTTTAGAATAGTAACAAGCAACTGTAAAGAGAAGTGCATGCAAACTACAAACAAATGTAAAGGCAATAACGTTTGCATTGTGGTACAATTTCTCATGCACTACTGTCGTGCAGATAAGCAAATCATGTAAGAATCAATACGACTACAAATCTTGCAATAGCAATAAGCAAAGTAATTGTAAAAGTGAAAATCATGGTGTTGTGTGTACTATTTACAAAATTATAGCAAGGGTCAATAAATAGTATTTGCAATTACATGCTCATGTTTTTTTGTTTTATATTTGCTGCCCCAACATTTTTACAATATTTTGTATGCCGTTTTGTATAACGAGCATAGAGTGTCTTACACAATGAATGCATTTGTAAGAATTTGTATGAATGCTGCTATGGGATCTATTCCGACCAATTCTGGACAATCTTTCGGCCTCTACGATGATCGGGGGTATCCCGGATCGAATCCCCGGGTTGGCCCCTCCCTTTACCGGATATTTCTCTTTCTAAAAAGCCTGGTAATGTTCAAAATTGAGCCGGTTCAGCTATAGAAGCATTAAATTGCTTCGGCTGATTTAGGGCTCAAAAGGAATTAATTTAAAAAAACAATTAAAAAATTTTTCAGCTCTTTTCGTGTCAGATAATGACAAATTGTTAAAAATTTCCCTCCTTGGCGTGGTTTCATTCGCCAGTACCTGCCTCCGTCGCTCGAGCTTCGGCCTTCGTATAACGGCTTATATAACGGTCAGTTCTTTTGTTTTCGACTGTAAATTAAGCCTTTAGAAGGAGTGAATTGATTTAATTTGATTAATAATTTCTTTGCCAAGGCGACTCGGCACATAGGCGTAACCTTGGACAATTACAAAGTGATGTTGATTAACTATTGTCAGTGAGTCTTTCAAAACTAAGAGGCACCGCCACTCAACTTATACGATTGTAGGCTACAGGGACAAGAAAAAAAATTAAAAAAAGGAAAAAAAAAACAAAAAAAAAAAACAAGGTCTTCATCGTTTCTTGGCTCATTCGTCATTGGAAAAGTGAACCTCATCATCACACCTAATCTGGCCGTCACGCACAAAAGCTGGCTAATTAATGACCACCAAGCTAGAAGTTCAAAGATGGCCGCCAGGGCCGACTTATGGAAATGGAGTGCTGATTTCAAACCAAGAATGGGAGTGAGTGTCG
>JAHWFP010266806.1:702-12285 GCA_023313725.1 Lithobius niger | reverse complement strand
GCGGCGACGTGCTGCACCGGCCGCCGCCCCGGCGTGGTAATACTCGACATCCCGGCGACCCCCGGCGCCCCGTTACGCTCGGGCGACGTGCTGCTATCCGACTCACTCGGCGGAGACCTCTGCCCGTCGCCGACCCACATTTGTTTAGCCATCTCTAAAAATCTCGCAAACCCGTCGCCCTCCGGCGCCGATTTTCCATGCTCGAGTCGACCTTTGTCGTTCAGCGAACTTGAGCCCTTTTCCCGTCCGCATTCCCTTTTCTCGGGAGCGGACTGAGATTTTGACACTTTACTACATCTTATACTTGTGTCGGCTCTATCCCTGCGGTCGCCTCCGGAATTCTTTCCGTCCGTGTGACGACCGCTAGGGGTGGATGTTTTTCCACTTTTCTTGCCACTCTCGTCCACTTTTTCCCTCACTTTTTTACTACCATCCTTCCTAGGAATATCACTTGGGTTGCCTACGTTACCCCCTTTGGATGCGTTAACACTTTGGCTCTTAATGGCAGCGCTCGACTTTGGGGCGGTCGTGCTGCCCATTTTAATTTGCATTTTCTCATCCGCCACCATTTTTTCTTCCCCCAGAAAGGCAAGTTCGTTGTCGTTCATGAGCGTCATAGAAACACTCGGATTACTAATTTTCTCACTCCCCTCGATAGGCTTATGGGTTTTCAAAAGATCAGCGAAAGAGGCTAAAAGTTCAGATTTCAAAGTGTCAATTTTTGTCTCCAACGATTTATTAATGTCTTTAGTAATAATCGCCCTGGATTCGTCTGCCTTTAGGTTATCCGTGACCGCCGCCATGTTTTTTGCAGCTAATACGACCGCACCCAAAGAGTTTGGGGCATAAACCGCCTTATCGGCTTCAACAAAACCTTTAAAGTCCGGAGACGAAATGGTACTAGAGTCCTCGTGAAAAATAGCAGGTGCGTTGGGGTCAACCCTCATTAATCTCAAACGATCATCAATAGACTGAATACTCTTACCGGCCTTTTTCTCATTGTTGGCCCGCTTGTTGTCTGTCTTGCGCCAGGCCCGCAACACGTGTGTGATGGCCGCCGCTTCGTGTAACGCGCACAGATCACAAAACTGATTCACAAAATCACATTCCCTACACTTGCAACATGAAGGGTGAAAATCCTGTGGTGTTTTGACGCACGTGCAGCTTGGGTAGTTACCCGCCTTGATTTTCTCGCGAATCTTGCTCTCAGTATCACTCACGTTCGTCATTTTTGAACACGAAAAATCCTAAACACGTTGACACTTCAACGTGCCCAAGCGAATGTGAGGATCATTCCAAGATGGCAGCGGCATCTGTGATAACAGAGCAACGCGCCTGGCGGGCAGAGGGGAAAAACTCACGGAGACAACAAAATAAGGTTATTTTTTTGGGGGGGGCAACGAAAAGCCAAAATAGCGATTTTAGCATAAATTACTGAAGGTCAGTATTTTGCAGATAGTAATAAACTTGCACCACACGAACTAATGTGTTTAAATCAATAACTTTGGAAGTGTACTAGAGTCTTCGTCTGAAAATATGTCAGCTTCAATTCAAAGTAAAACTCCCCGCTGTTTTTTTTCAAACAATTTGAAATAATACTAAAATGGCAATTACTTTAGGGCAGGAAGTTTTGCTGCATGGTGAATATCTGCTAACGTGCTGTTTTGTTCTTTCAACCTTCTGCTTATTGCATTAAATTCTGGATGCATGTCATTAACCACCAGTTTTGGATGATTGCAAACTTTTCGCAAATATTGCAATGCCTGCAAAAAAAAATAATGTGTTCAAAAGACATGGATGCAAACAGGAAGGCAAGCCGAATCGGTTCGATTAATGGTAAATACTAAATAAATACAGATGCAAACCTATTTCCTATGCCTTTTGGACTTAAATGTCAGACTGGCTGAGCGGGAATCGAACACTCGACCTTTCACTAAAATGAATTTTTTTTTTTATTTTGGTGAAAACTCGCGACAACTATACTCACACTTTTAACGCAGCACGAAAAGTTCAAAGTCCCCTCTTTGGATGCAAATTTGCTTCCTCACTTCCACAGTGGGCCGTAAGTCAGCTCGTTGTGCCTTGGTTGGCGCTACTCACGTCCAATGCTGATTCGGCTACAATACTTTCTCCTTCAAGAGGTGGAAAAGAGAGAAATTTCCTCCAGCTTGCTTCTAGTTTCTCTTGCAAAAATGATGATTCTACCAGAGAACTTGTTCTCGCAGGAAAATCGAAGTTCTCAAAAGTAGAATCCGACGAAACTGTTCTCAAAAGTAGAATCAAATGAAACTGTGTTACCTATTTTATACAAATGGGATATCCTCTTGCTGTCGGCACCTTGTCATCTAACTTAATTTGCATACAATTCAATTATAATTTATGCAAATTTTACGTCACCTGACCCCACTCTCTACTCCCTCTATCGCCCCATTCCTATCCACTGTCTTTTGCAGCTGCGCTACAAGAGCGCCAGGGAGGCGGGGGCGGTCGTAAAGGTAACACAGTTTCGTCAGATTCTACTCCGAGAACTTCGATTCTCCTGTGAGAACAAGTTCTCTGGTAGAATCATCATTTCTCATTCGCAGACTCCGACTCACTGTGTTACCTATTTTATACAAATGGGATCTTGATTAAAAACGTGGTGCTCGGCCAGCTCCTACCGTGTCAATCATGGTGACATGCGACCTATCCTCGTTGCAGGTGCCCGCTGTTTCCGTCAAAACCAACAAAGCCACAAAAAAAAAAAAAAAAAAAACACCTACGATACGCATAGCAACCGCCTGGCAAAACCTGGCGATGATGCCTTCCGGTGGCTCCGGCCCCATGCCGCGACCGGCGTTCGACGCAACCTGACTACCCTAGCCACTCAGTTAGGGGGACGCGGGACCCACACGGCCCAGTGTGTCCAGCCTCCCGTGCCCAGCACGACCAAGCCGCCAGGTAAAAGCTAGCAGTACCTAACCTCTGGCGCCATCGCAACCAACTATATGCAAATACACGTAAGTCATTCCTACACCAGTCCAACCACAGTGCCTGCGGAACCAGAGTCGCCCTCCTTACCTTCGGGCGAGCCGCTAAATCACCAACTATAAGCCCACTTAGCTGATGCACTGTATCGATGACGCCGCCAGTTCCAAGCCTCCTCGTCATCCCAACAACGTGAATCGTACAGACTTCTGTGTCACGCACACCAAAGGCCCTACACCGGGAAACATCCCCTCCTGCCTTCCAGGAGACCACCTATATCAGCATCCATTGCCCACTGCAAGGCACCTGTGTGTCCTCCGTTGGTCACCCAAAACACTCTGGCAACCGACCAGTGTTGCAAACACAATCTGTGGGCATCCATGGCTAAAGTAACGACAGGCTCTCCCTAGGTCCTATTCACAACCGTCTCCGAAACACCCCGTGCCTTGCGGGCACACAACTCACGGAACCGGGCCTGTCTTGGGCCCACGGCTCTCCCAGCCGTACCACCGTAGGGGCCCACGGTGTCAGGGGTCACCCAAACACTACCCCCTCCGCAGTGAAAATCCAATCAACATCAACATCGCCTGACGAGGGGGTTGGCACGGCCGGGCCAACTCACCCACTGATAATGGCCAGTCCACTTAATGGGCTGTACCTGCCCGGTATACCACTTCACAAAAGGATGTAGCCCTTCACCACCTCGAAATCTGGTCAAGATCGGCCCTAAGACCCCTACATTGCTACCCGTCCTGAGGTGGCGATTATTTGTCACACAAAGCAGCGTTAATTGCGATTGACAGCACCGCACATCTGAACCTGCCAATAAACAATGCACTGACAGGTCTCGCGGCAGTTAATTCTCAATTTGCCTACGTATCCACGTCTCGCAATCATAGTAACTTCCACTACTGACGTAGCTTTAATAATCAGATCACACGCGTGCTTAATCTTTGTAATGCGCAGGGCACGTCTCAAGTTTCACAGCGCTTAGCAGCGCGCCACCATTCTCAAACTCACCCAACAGGAAAACATGTATTCCTCTCTCTTTAGGCCAGCATCGCATTCATTTATTTATTTATTTATAAAATAGGCGAAGTGTCCCGCAGGCAGTACAAACTAAAATGATGTGACCAATATTGCCTGACCACCCTCGTGGTCGCTTCCACATTTCAATTTCGTATTCAAATTTCATATTCAAATTTATTCTCGAAGCACTTTGCACAAATCCAATTCGTCTCACAATTACTGCATTATTTCAATTACTGCCTTACTACATCGTAATGCGAGACCGATCGGCTCCATTGCCCGTAAGCCTAATTGCTGCCGCCTGTTAGGCCTAACCTCACTCGGCCCCGTCTGGCACACTTGCCTCTGCAACGTGCGTTGCTTACCAACAGAACACCAAAGGTATTTATTACACCAGGTTTATCGCCATCACAATCAACCATGGTCACTCACAATTACGTTCGACATTGAACGTGACATTTTTCAACTTCATGCGTACAAACTCGACCACCAAGGCACCATCAGCCTACACAACTTTTCGTTCCAGCGTACAATATTAGTTCCGGCCAATATCGCCACCAGGCCGTCTCCCCTCGGCCGCAAACAAATGGAGCGCCCCACAGCGCTCTCACACCGTCGCTATCTATACATCACTGCCCTACTTCCCCGGAGCAGCAGGAAACATGACATCGCCCGCCACGCACGGTGTTTTCCCATTCATAGTTCGTACGCCGCCATCGTCAACGTTCCGCAAATAACAAGTTTTAAAACACTTATGTGTACACCATATTTTCGCCCAGCGCTATCGTATAACACTCTACGAGTTATCGTGTAACAATGGAGTTATCGCATAACTCTCAAGGCATCTCCGAAACTCATTTACATGCCACAATTCATAGGCCTTTTCATTTTCAATACACACATCACGGGGTTATCGTTTAACCTCGAGGGTATCGTGTACCCTATTTCTCGCTACATTCATATAGAGTTAACGTTTTCTCACTTCACATTCTCATACTAATTTCGACTAACTCTTTTTAAATCTCTCTCTCGGGCCTCTCTTGCCTCATCTCTCTACAAGTCTCGCAACTTAGCGCCTCGAAGGCGAGCGTATATTAAATCGTTTTCTCCAATTTGCGAAACGCTATTCGCTGCAAACAGGCCTCCCTGTTTGTAGTATTTCGCCACATTCCGCCGTTAATTTTCAGTTTTACTGTAAGGCGGTCAAGATTGAAACGATTAAAATTAAGGCGGCTAAGATTTAAAAATTATTCATTTCATGTTCCATAGAACAAATTAATTAGTCCAACTTACGCGTTTTCTGCAACTCGACCAATTCCCATAAACGCTGCTAGAAGGAAACGCACCATCAACCGAATTGGAAGCACCAGCTTACAAACACGTCCGACTTGTGCCGTCGGCAAAAGAACAGTGGATAGGAATGGGGCGATAGGGGGAGTAGAGAGTGGGGTCAGGTGACGTAAAATTTGCATAAATTATAATTGAATTGTATGCAATTGATGACAAGGTGCCGACAGCAAGAGGATATCCCATTTGTATAAAATAGGCAACACAGTGAGTCGGAGTCTGCGAATGAGAACAGCTGTTTGTATGCCGCTTCGTACAGATTTAGTAGTTGGACGGACTTCTCCCTACAATGCTGGAAAGCCACAGATTCTAATGCACGGACATGTGCTCTCTTTTCGGAGTCAGACTTGAGCATGACCTTTGTTTTTCCCCCAATTGATCTGTTGTTTTGACTTAATACAATGCATGGCTATCGCATTCTTTCTCTCTTCCTCCAGAGTTACTTGGTGGTGCTCCTGGACTATGCTAACTCACCGCTGTTTCTCGCCTATAAAGCCCCCTAAAAACCCTCCACAGGAGTCCCAATAGACGGCTCTGGTAGTGTTGAGTAGTTTTGCAGCATTAAAGTTGGCTTCATCTTCTCCATCTTTACTTTGGACTTCGTCAATGCTCTTGTGGCCTGTCGTCGTCCGATTTCCTCTCCATTCTCCTATTCTCCTCTGGCATTGCAAAGCAAAACATAGTTCGCATCTGGTACCTGTGTTGCAGTTGTAAAGGCGCTTTCGAAATGGTTTGCCGCTGAAGTACATTACCTGCTACAAGATAGTCATTTACATCTTCAACCTCTTCCCAGCACAATTTAAATTTTTCGTACTAAAATGCACAAACTCAACGCGAAAAATACATTCGTCTCACATTCTCTGAGCTCAGAAAATAGTAGTTAATGCCGACTTCTTTTGCAAGGGCCATTTGGACTCTTTCTTCACCAACTGGCAGATATGATATCACTTCCACTAGGTCTTCAACTACTGGTTTACCAGGTGGTCTTCCTCTCAACGGGTCTCTCCATGCTTTCGCACTCTTAGCAGGGTATGCAAGGTCTAAATACTTAACCTTCAGTTTCTCAAACCAAAATTGCCTCATCTCTCACTCTCAAGAGCAGGCTCCTAATTCTTTACATCTCTGCACGAATAATCGCTAGGAGCTGGGCCTTCGAATGTCCAGAACTAAACTCTGTCCTCCCTCTCCGTATGTGTTGGCTTTTCATATGGTTCACAGTGCATTCTTCCTCCTTTCCCTCTACTTCCCTTCTTTCTCATTTTCTGATGTGAAGGTCAGATCCCGTCTTCGAGTTCACATCTTCCTAAACTGTCACTAACACTTCTGTTTTCCGTAACGTGAAGATGTCATCAACTTTACCCAGATCCACAGGAATCCGTCACTGGAAATCTGAGTAAGGTTTGTTGATGACACCTTCACGGTAAGAAAAGCAAAAGTGTTAGCGGTGGTTGAGGAAGATCTGTAATCGTGGAGAGGGGACCTGATCTTCACAGGAAAAATGAAAATTTTAACTTGTTAAAATTAGTTTTTACTATCATAAAAATACTTACCTCCAGTCTACATGCTAAATTCGTTTAATTTTGCTTTTCCCATGCTCAACCACCCATAAATCCTGAATTTATGACTTTCAACGTCAGTTGCCCTCTTTTCCCGCTAGGCGCGCTACCAGCGCTGGCGCTGCAGCCGCCTGCCTCGTGGGGAAAACCCCATTCGCTTTTTGAACCTTTCTCGTTCGTTAGCGGGGAGGCAGGGCGGGTTCTACTGGAGGTAAGTATTTTTATGATAGTAAAAACTAATTTTAACAAGTTAAAATTTTCATTTCTTACTATCTGCAAAATACTTACCTCCAGTCTACATGCTGACTTTGTCGGAAAGGCGGCGGGCAACTAACGAGAAGGGGTAAGTACAAAGTAAAATTTTTCACTAAGTCCAATAACCTCACTCAGTCAACTCACCTCATGTGTTGTCTGGATGTTCGAGTCTCCTCCCTCCTTTTTTCTTTGGTTGTCGGCGTTATGGTTTTTCCGCCTGCCGAAACTATGTGATGTGGCTGTCGTCTGGTGTGCGCTTCTCTCTCGTGTCCGCAATTCTCAGAGCGCACTGCCAACATCCTATCCACCTGTGTCCGTCTGTCACTGAACGGTCTTCCGCACTGTCGTCAGCCGGTTTTGTTTTGACCCGGCGACCACGTGCTGTTCGACAACGCTACGTCCACTCTCACCGCAGGTTTCCCTCAGATAATGCTTAATGAAGGTGTTCCTGCTCCGCCACGATCCCGCTGCTACGACTTCGTCTAACGGGGTCCCGCATCCGTATGCCCATGAGGCCGATAGTGCCCTGAGTTCATGTGCCCGAATCGTACTTGGGACGTCCGGGTGTTCCGGGCTCAGTTCGTACGCCCTCTTGATCACCTGGCATATCCAGCTTCCAAGTTTAAAGGGGGTTACCCTCTTGTTTAATACTTCGCCTGAAGCCGAGTCGACGTCGAGAAACAGCGGTGTGTAACCCGTTCTTTGTCTTACTGCCTGCAATGATGTTGAAGTCTTGTCAATGTAGTATCGGAGCGCTCTTATTGGGCATTGTGGTTCGCTGCTCCGTTCTCCAGACTTCTTCGTCCCCAAGGCGTGGATCACAACGGGTTTCTGTGCTACGTCCGGTCTGGAATTCTTCGCCTGGAAACAAGCCGGGAAGACCAGAGAGACTGAGGACCAGTCCCTGGCGAAACGAAGGAACCCATCGTCTCTTGCGAAGGCTGCTAACTCGCTTTGGCGTGCTGCCGACGCCAGTGCCACTAAAAACACCGTCTTCTGAGTAAGAAGCATGGCATTCGCACCATGGAGTGGTTCATAAGGTGGTTTTGTCAAACTATCCAACACAAGAGGGAGATTCCATGTAGGGAACAACTTCTTCGTCCTCGGTCTCGCTTTCTCGAATGATGAGATCATTTGCGAGATCCTAGGGTCCGCTCCGACGGACGACTTGCCTAAGCAGGTCAGCACGGAGTTTACTGCTGCCCGATAACCCTTGATGGAAGTTGGGGAAAGGCCCTTTTGAAACAGTTCTTCCAGGAATTGTGACCACGCCACCACCGGGGGGTCACATGGGTCACAGCCTTGTTCAGTCGCCCACTTGAACCAGCGTCTCCATTTGCTTTCATACATCTTAACTGTCGAGCTCCGGACGCACTGAAGGAGTCTGTTCGTGACCTCCTCTGAGAAACCTTCACGCGTCAGGTGTCCCCTTAAAGTCTCCACCCGTGAAGATGAAGCACCTCTGGGGACGGGTGGATCGTCCTCCCGCGGTTTTGAGACAGGAATCGGGGGGTTACTGGGAGATGAATCGGATCTTCTTTCGCCAGTTCTAGTAGGTCTGGGAACCACGTCGCGGCTGGCCACAACGGTGCAACAAGAATGTATGAGCCTGAATCCCCTCTGATCTTGTTCAGAACGAGTTGGAGAAGGCAGAAAGGTGGGAACGCGTAAGCATCCATCCCTTTCCATGGAATGGAAAAAGCATCTGTCGCCCATGCTAGATGGTCCGGGAAGGGGGACACAAAGTTCCTCAACTGCGAGTTGTTTCTTGTTGCGAATAGGTCGACCATCGGGGTTCCCCATGTTGCAAAAAGACCAAGACACACATTTGGGTCGAGTTTCCATTCCGTTGTTGGCATTTCGTTCTTCCTGGAGAGCTCGTCGGCCCAAACATTGAGCCTCCCTGGAATGTGTCTGGGAATCAGAGTGATCCTGAAGTCCTCGCAGAGTTGCATTAGTAGCGACGTCTCCTGCATCAAGGTTTTGGAGTGTGTCCCCCCTCCCCGACGGATGTAGGCTACCGCTGTAGAGTTGTCGGACATCACACCGATGTTCATTCCCGAGATTTCCTTTTTCCAACAGTGAACTGCGTTCCTGACGGCCCTCAATTCCAACACGTTGATATGTAGACCGCATTCCGCTGGCGTCCAAATTCCTGCCACTGTCCAATCTCCTAGATGGGCTCCCCACCCTGTGGATGACGCATCCGAGAATAGGAGTAACTCCGGACGTTCTTCCTTCAAAGGTACACCCACCTGGAGGTTTTCCTCTGACATCCACCATGTCATGTCTGGGAATTCGTGAAGGAGTATCACGTCGTTCCAAGACTGCCTTGGGTTCCATTCTTCTTTTCTGAACCAGTGGATGGGTTTCACTCTCCACCGGCCCAGCGGCACCAACGTTGCATTGGAATCTAACATACCGATTGTCGATGCGAGTTCCTTTGCTGACGTTTCCGTCCTGGTGTGGAGGTTCCGTAGTGAGGCTACTGTTTTCTCCACTCTCTCTTGTGAGGGCCGGACCTTGCACGTTACCAAGTTGAAATCTACCCCGAGGAACACGAAAAATTGGCTGGGGGTAAGTCTTGACTTTTTCCAGTTTATCCCCAGTCCGAGCGCATGAAACAACTGCACGCACCTGTTCATCTGGACAATAAGCACGTTCGGCGACAGGTGGCGGAGTAGCCAATCGTCCAAGTACGCGTGTACTTTTATCATCTCCTGGTGAAGTGTCGCGAGAACAGGACGCAGGATAAGGGTGAAGACTTGCGGCGCTGTAGACAACCCGAATGGCAGGGTTGTAAATTGAAACGATGTTCCTTCGCACAGGAACCGGAAGAGGTGTCGAACTGCGGGGTGTAGTGGTACGTGGAGGTACGCGTCTTCGAGGTCTAGAGAGACCGTGTATTCCTTGCTCCGCAGTGCCTCGCGAATCCTCCCGATCGTCTCCATCTTGAATTTCTCTTTCAGGATATGGCGATTCAGCAGACGAAGGTTGAAAATCAGCCGGGTCCCCCCGCCTTTCTTCGGGATGACCCTCACCGGGCTCCAGAAGCCTTTGGAACCTGGAGGAGATTCTTCGATGGCCCCTTTCAGAAGAAGCTTCTCCACCTCCATGCGGAGTTCCGGGGTCTTGACGGTCTGACACGCCATCCCAGGCGCCTTGTCGGAGAGCCTTGGAGACGAGATTAGGGGGGGGTGATACCCGAACTTGATTGTGTCCAGGATGAATGCATCGTCCGTAATCCTCTCCCAGTTGCTGAGGTGTTTCGCCAGTCTCCCCCCCACCTGACAGTGAGTGGGGAGAGACTGCCCGGGGTGGGCGTCAAGGTTTGCTGCTGGCTCTCCTCCCTCTCCCTCGGGACGCGCCTCTACCTCTCTGTCTCCCTCCTTGTCCTCTGCTTCTCTGTTGCCCGGGATTGTCTCGAAAGGGCTGCAGGTCCGTTCTCCTCTCACCTCTCCCAAAGCCCCTCTCCTTACCATCTTGGGTGTAGTGCGGGTAGTTGGGAAAATTCCTGCTTGAAGGCCTGGTCCTCATTCGATTCCCTCTGGTGCCCGAAGTCCCCGCATGGGGTGGTCTGGTCTTCTCTTTCAGTTCTGGTGCTAGTTGAAGTAGTTTTCCTCCGAACACCTCCGTCGACCCGTGAATTGGTGTCAACCGTAACTGGCCGGCAACGTCCGTTGGGATGTTTGACGCCGTTTCGAGCAGTGCATCCCTCTTCCGAAACACAGAGTTTAAAAGGAGCCGCGATGACCAGTTCAGGCTGTTTCGTTGAAACGACGAGGCCCGTTTCATCATATGAAGACACTCCTTTACAGTTTGATTTTCCCTGAGAGAGGGTACTTCAGTAACGAGGTTCTTGAGAGCTGCCGTAGATGCGGAGTAGGCAAGTTCCGCATGCGAGTTAGCGCGAATGCTGCAACGCAGGAGTATCTCGTCCTCGTCGAATTGTTGCATTGGCGTGCGGATGAACTGCGGGGTCCGAATGGTAGAGTCCAACTCAAGGTTCATTTTCTCTGGGAAGTACTCCGCCTCAGGGAACGTAGAATACCGCTTCTTGGATGGGGCACCTTTTCCCGTCGACCTGAAGAAGAATTTTGTCATAGCCGGATCGTGGGGGGGGGAGAGGTTTTGAAATCGAAATTGGTTGTCCGCCCTTCCGCGTGAGAGATTCCGCGTTTAGCAACTGGCGGAAACCAACCGCCGATTGAGGAAGGTGGAGGGGCGGGTCCTTGGTCGCCCCCGAATTCGCGAGTGTTTCGAGCGGCGGGTCCTCCAGATTAAGTTCCACTGGGGTCGCTTCCTTGCAGAACCTGGTTTCTTTAAGGTGTTTGTGCACGAAACCAGCGAATTGTTTCCAATGGATGAGGCCAGGTCCTTCCTCGAAGGGGTCGTCGTTGTCGGTCGATTCCGAAGTTGGGGGGGGGGG
>JAHWFP010266801.1:0-10889 GCA_023313725.1 Lithobius niger | reverse complement strand
CAGCTTTGGCCACAAGAACATTGTGGCAGCTTAGACTCTCTCGACTATAACACAACAATCAAATCGCTTACTATTTCAATTAAATATTAAGAGTCGCAATACGTTAAGAGCTCCTATCCCAGGCTAACTTGAAAAGCCTAAACACGTTGACGCTTCAACGTGCCCAAGCGAATGTGAGGGACAATCCAATATGGCGGCGGCATCTGTTGTTGACAGAGCAGCGCGCCTGGCGGGCAGAGGGGAAAAACTCATGGAGACAACAAAATAAAATTATTTTGTTTTGTTTGGGCAATGAAAAGCCAAAATAGCGATTTTAACATGAATTACTGAAGGTCAGTATTTTGCAGATAGTAATAAATAAGCCTAATGTCCATCGCACACCAAGAATCATTAAAAAAATAATCAACTAAAACAACTAAGTAATGTGAACAGCCAGTGTTAAAATAAAATGCCAATCTCGCAAATTTTTCTTTTAAAAATTGAAAATTAACAGGAAGAGCGGTTATCACACAGGTTGAGAAATAGGCCTAAATTAAGCCGTCAAGATACTTTGGTTTCCAACAAAGCCTGAAATCCGAAGAGACTACAAAATAATCTAGGGCTCACACCATGGATCACAGCGGAAAATTTTACACACACGAAAGGTGACAACAAATAATAGATGTTCGATCAGGTTAGGAAACACGGGACAGCACGGAAACACGTCTTCACAAGGGTGCGTCCTGACAGTACTGGATAGATGGTTACCACTTGGCACTTGCGGTGCCTGGATCCAGCTATCGTGGTGTATGTTGGTTGGCAAGAAGCAGGATTTTAAACTAGGGATCGACCGGAACCAAAATTTACTGGTGCTTCGGTGCCGGTCCTTGCAGCTTTTGACACCTACCGGTACCAGTTCCAAATAAAATGAACAATGGAACCATGATTTTTACTTTGAAAGCCAAACAACAGTTTGGTACACTCATAGTCAAATTACGCACAAATTTGATACTCGCAGCAATATCTGCAAATATCGACAGACCAATCTTTTGATGTTAACTTACTGGTCGTCTGTCTCCATCAGGTGTAACACTCGGTCTTGCTTGAACGCTCAATAATTTACTACATCGAAACCATGTTCGTTTGAATTCTGTGCTCGTTGGTGTGGCCTCCGATATTTGACAGGCAGATCAGCTGCTTTCCATTTGCTCTCAAGCTGGCCTGTCGAAATTTATACTGCAGCGAGTATCTAGACTTTGAAATTTGTGTGTAATTGACAGTGATTGTACTACAGTCTGGGAAAAATCTGTAACACAAAAATCTGCGATTCTTCATGATGTTGACAATAAGCCACTGTAAACGGCGATTGCCGATCTGTCAAAAAAATCTGTACTTAAAACTTAACTTTAACATAAAAAAGAACTCTACTTCATGACAGAAGCACCTGATACTCAACTAAAATCCGTAGTAGAGCATTGTTAACCATAATTAACAAGAGAAGGTTCAACACTTCTAGTGACAAGTCTTTCACACGATACATTTTTTTAGGTTCTTTTGTTGGAAATTTACAGAAAAAAATTCGCATTTTTGTGATGTTCCACGAGATTTCTGAAATTCTGTGACATCAACACTTTTTTGTAACCTGCCGACATCCACTAACGTTTCAACTGAGTTCTTATTTAAAGTATCTGCAAAAAAATGCGATTGTGAAAATTACTTGTCCAACCAATGTTGCATCACGAGTCTGCCAATAATGTCATTGTGTCGTTAGCTCTTTAATTCCAGGTTATGTTATTACCTATTTCATATTTGACGAGGAGTTTTAAGGAAAGGAGTAACAAGTTTAGTTTCAACAAAGTTACAGTAGCTTTTTTGAGAACCTATTATAATTCCTTCACATTAAGCATTCAGTTAGTAACGTGTACTGACCTTGTCAAATATTAAAATACCAGAATCATTACTATCGTACATACCCCTTCTTTACTATTATTTCCTTAAATTCATTTCCATAGTCAAAATTACGAAAACCCTGTAACTAACTATAAGTACTATCAATAAATAAATTACCTCAATTGCACATGCTCCAACAAATGCCACTATAACAGCTACGATGTTGACAGTAAGCTGAAATTGTAAAAACTTAGCAATGCTGTCGTACACATTGCGGCCCCACATAACAGCCTTTACTATACTGCTGAAATTATCATCTGTTAAAATGATGTCGGACGCTTCTTTCGCAACGTCCGTGCCTGCAATTCCCTGGGAAAAAAAAGACAAGTTTAAAAAAAAAAAAACACATCAGCAGTGAGAAAACGCACCCAGAACTGGAAAATCACAACATCACACGTGCTTTCAGCATTATTAGTAACCGTTACACGCCTAGTTTATTGCCACAAATTCAACTACTGTTACAAACGCTGGCTAACTACCTTTAGTCGTGCCTTTAAATGGATATGCAATGGAGTGTCAAATGCAGACCTACACAACACACACATAAGCTACAAAACATTGCAGCTGTTAGTATAGTTATTACAATTGTTATTTTTTACGTGGCAACACAAACAGATAAAAGTATCATGTTATCTGATGCTAATCGATACTTGGCAGTATACAAAATTAAAGGGCAATTACATCCATTTTGACATGCATGTTTTACTTTTGGAATAACTAAACACAAGAATTGCGGTAAGAATAAGTTATGTACGCCCGATACAACAATTTAATTACTGCATCACCAAAACACGATTGAGACCGCCATTGTTTTGCTGGCACGCGCAGAAATTAATGCCGACAGATGGTACTCATCGATTTCGACTCGCAGCCGATTGAGATAGCTCTGTTGGCTGTGAGAGTTCAAGCGCCCGACGGCCTTAACTGGCCACTACCGCCGACCAGCTAAGGCCGTCAGACGCTTGAGTTCTCACAGGCAGCGCTCAGTACATGTAAAGGTTGCTTCGTGTGACAAGCACTAGCGTGTACTAGCGTGTGTATGTGTATAGAAGTATACAGACCTATATGCACAGCAGTATACACCAGTGTACACGTATGCCTATAGAAGTATACACTCGAGTATACATGCGTTTGTACAGAAGTACACACTCGAGTATACACATATGTATACAGAAGTATACAAGCTAGTATACACGCGTGTGTACAGAAGTATTCATTTGAGTGTATGTTTGAACGTACTCATGAGTATATATTCGTGTATACAGAGGTAAACATGCAACGTATACTCTGAGTATACAGTTTGTATTTAAAAAATGGTATTCCCTATACACTATGGTATACAATTTGTTTATACATTCTCTGTATACTCCCAGTGTATACATCTTTTCCGTAAGGGAGGATAAGCTACGAAACTGGCACGCTAGAGTTTGAGCATTCAAAAGGAGCGAAATGCATAAAAGGAAGGTAATGTACGTAGGTCTTTTCGTTGGCTATAGAAACTAAAGGAGTCTCCAGAGAAAGGAAGTTTTATACCTCCGAGACGACCAACTCCATTGACAGAAACAAAGATGCCTGATAACACACCCCCTGCTGACAAGACCAATCTGCAGCGAACAGCCTATGCAACATGAAATTACAACGCAACCGGATAGCCAAGTGAAGGAAAAGCCTAACAAATCAAAGGTGGGCAACTTTCACCCACATATTACGCCTGGTACTTCTAGTGTATTAGAAACAACAAAGGTTAGGGAGGTCATCCAGATATGGGCAACATTTTGCAAGATTTTTGAATTCTGTCTATTGCCTTACTTAAGTAAGCTCACTGTGCTATTCATGCGATGTGTGTCTAGCATGATGGCATGTAGATCATTGGCGTGCTTTAGTACGAAACTGCACATTACGAGCTTATTTACTTACCATTGCAAAGCCTACGTCTGCTTTTTTCAAAGCAGGCCCATCATTGGTACCATCCCCGGTGACTGCCACTACTTCCCGGTTCGAGCTTATTTTGCTGTCTATGATACCTTTAACAAGCGTATATTTGTCTGTGGGCGAAGATCGGGCCAAGACCCGTAACCGTGGCCATACTTTATCTAATAAATGCTGTTGAACCTAAAAATGTTAAAATAACATTATCATTATTGAAAACATAACAAAGTTACGCAATTTTATTACTTAAGAAAACAATGTAATCATTACTTCTCCACTTGAGTATCGTATCCTCTTGTTAAATTCTTTTCCTTCTAATATTAAGAAATCATCACCAGGTTTAATGATTCCACACTTCATAGATATTGAACGGGCAGTGTTTATGTTGTCGCCAGTCACCATACGTACTGTGATCCCGGCTCGCTGGCACTTGCGAATCGCTTCAGGCACCTGCAAAATATAGTCGATATCAACTTGTAAGACACTGAAACAGTTTCTCCATTCTGCATACGTCAACTTTAAACCAGAAGTGAGTGAAGGCATACTTTCAATCAACAACAAATCCACCTCCCCCCATCCCCAGCTTACTTGCATTTTGGAATTGTCAAGCCTCAAGTGAACACATGTTACAGACGAACTATATTCTTGTCTGAATCATGAACCCTATTGAGAGCTTTTCGGTCTTACACGGAAAGATGCAAACTGAAGTCCTGGAAGAACCCACCCAACATGGTGGTGCAGTAAGTGAAGGATGTTCGGTCACTAATTTTTCACTTCTAAAATTAGGCCACGAAAAAAAAATAGTTGGTTCACAGGCTCTGCCTGGCAGTCGAATTTGCCCCCGGTCACTGCATTTTATTTGCTAGCACAAGCTAAATTTATAACGACGAGGCAAAGCAATTCACTTAGCTGAAAATAAGCATTACTTAGCCTAACTTGGAATTCAATAATTGTACATCTTTGGGCATAAAAAATGACCGTTTTCGTTATACTGGGGCTTCACACAATGCCATTCAACAATGAACTCTTTGGCATCAACAATGGCGAATGCCTTCTGTATTCAGTAACGATCAGATTTGATTTATTAACGAGCCTAAATTGTCTACAAAACTGTTCACGCAATACTATAACGGTGACGTTATGTTCTTATATACAACAATGTAAAAGTTTGCATTGTTGCCGGGCTACTTGAACCTCGATACAGTGCTATCATTATTGTATGCCCAAAGGTGTCCTCTATGTTAAGCTAACCACTTGCAGCTCTGTAAAACTAAAATCCAAGTGTTTTGGGCAGGTAAAAGCAGGCTACAGTTACATCCAATCAAATAAAAAATTAAATCTATAAAGCCATTATGAAAAAAGGTTTTCTATTATTACATCACACCCAAAATTAACTTATTATACACTTTGGCTGCACCAATACCAGCACTGGAATGGATTGGTTGGCGATATTTTATACATAAAAATAGATCAAAATTGGGTGTCAAAAATGCATTAATTCAGCCAGGGTTCAACCTACAGGACACCTTCATTCTGGCACCAGATTAAAGAATAAAAAGAGTACCTAGTGATTCTGGGGGTGGAACAATGTTATTCAAAGGATTGTATCATTTCTAAGAGTGTAAATCAAGAAAAAATTTATGTAAAAATCAAAATTGCTCAAAATATTTGTGTGAGGCATTGTTACATCTCAGCATTCGAATGCCGTGTAATATTCTGTATTACCAAGTTGATAAATTGAAGCCCAAGTGATGTAAGACCCACTGTTGCCCTTAAAACTTGAATATTTCACGTTAAAATAGGGAAAGTGGCACCTTACCTAGTAAATACAAAATTCGGTCATACATTTTAATTCAAAATCCTTTAATAGTGCTATTATGAAACAAGTAAAAGTAACCTAATTTGCAAATTATTATCACATTCATCTTCAGCCAGGTGGTCATCACTGTCAATGTCATCTTCTTATAACACTACTTGCTCTGGTAACGCAGAATTGGAGCAAAATCGAACCATTATACTTTGAATGTTCGAAAAAAATTCAAGACACGAAGTCACACTCAAATTTTAAAAAATAAATAAAAAATTTACCGATTTGCGAATGTAACAGGTTGCATTGACTTAAGATGGAAAAAATTTAGTCCTCCTGTCTTCATCAGGCCACCGCAAGAAGCTTATTGACAAGATTTAGACTAAAATTGCAGGGCCACAACCTGCTTAATTTTAGTTTTTATTGCCTAACTGAAAATATACATACCTGTTTTAATAGTAGTTTTCCCCCATTTGAGCTATTTTTTTCCCTCTAGAATCATGAAAGTTGCCTTCCTTGCCATACTCGTACGGTACTGCGCATATGCGGGCTTGGGTCTGCTTATATAAACTCCAGCCTAGCGTTCCGTTGGCATCATTTCTCCACCTACCAGAACCTAGCTCATGGAGGCTCCGCATGGGCGGGAATTTAGTTAATATATAATTTCGGTTAGGCAACAAAAACTAAAATTAAGCAGGTTCGGGCCCTGCAATTTTAGTCTTTTTATAGCCGAGGGCTATACATTACCTGTTTTAATAGCAGACTTCGTCACAAGGCGGAGGGCTAGGTTCAGAGTTTCCCGCAGTACGAGCTGGCATCCTCAGGAAAATTTTCCTGATGAAGACAAACCTGATATCCCAACCACTTTCACCGTTCCGACAGAGTCAGAAGACAGAGCAACACTCATGGTTGAGTGGCTTAGTCAGGTAGGGGTGAGATTGGAAAATGCGGTGGCTTTAATTTCCCCCCCCCCCCTTTTTTAATATACCGCATGCAGGGGTTCATGGAACGGGTACAAGGCAAGAAGTCAAACAATTGCTATAAAGAGCTTACCTTGTGGGAGGACGATCTTATAGAGCGGAGATATTCGTAGTGGAAGGTACGATGGGCCGGACGTATGCTGATTAGATGCGTGGGATGGCAATTTCAGGAATGCAGCTGTTGTTGGTAATTGTGGTAGGATTGCAGGTAAGAGAAAGGACCTAGCGTAGTGGGTAGGTATAGTTGTAACATTGTTGTTTCATCTCGTGTAAAATATGTGATGGAATGTTGTTTGGAGTTTTCCGAAAGGCGAATTGGCGAGCGAGGGGAAAGTTTTCACTATCCTCCGTTAAGGGGACGGTTAAAGCGGACACCTCGCTGTCCTACAGGAATGCTGGTGGTATTATTGTTAATAAAATTGGAAGGCGGAAGGTGAGAATGATTGTTTATGGGATCATTCTAAATCCCAGGGCTACATCCGTAGCCTTAGTACGGCATGAAGAGCAAAGCAAGTCCCCGTCCGCGGTTTTAGTGTTAGGATTGATGCTGTGGACGACCGGTATGAATGAGGGGGAGTTGTCAAACTGCCATACCGAATAATTGGAAATATGGGACATAAGTGGAGATTGTAATGTTTGTTGCCAGATGGAAATAGGAGATGGACCGGAGGGAATACTCTGAGGGTCGATGTTTGTCTCAGGAGCAGGTGCGTAGACACTGATACACAAGTTGCACTTGTAAAAGAGGGTGTTGTTAACGGAACGTCGGATGATTCAAGTGTAATCTGTTGGAGTGGAGGTGCATTAGGCGAAGTAGCAGCGGAAGTGTTGCCCTGTGGAGAAACGATCGGAATAGTAGGCGGATGAGGAGAAGCGTTGATCGATGTTGGGACAGGAACAGGTGGAGTGAAGAACTGTATGGCCGTAGCGGATGAGTCATCAACTGGGGAAGGCAGAGGTGATGGGGCCGCACGATACAGTTCCTGGACGGAAGGCAAAGGATACGGCTCGGTGGCAGACGGACGGGATGGTGAAGCAACTTCTAGTGCGGATATTGCTTGCCGCATTGTGTGGTCGTCTTGTGCGAGAGCGTGCACAGTAATATGCCCTCCATGGAGGCGAAGACGGGATTGGAGATAGCTATGGCGTGTGCGGAGGAGGGCATAGTTTAGCCTCATTGAGTAATACTTTCTGTTTACCACTTCCAATTCGTTCGTTAGAGCCTCATGTGTGCAGCCTTTCCGCATCGTTGGCCGCCTGCCGGAGGGCTGGTAATTCAATTAACGGGGATCACAAGGAAGCACCTTCTGTAGACAAATGTTCTGCAAAGTTTAGAACGAAGTTGATGTTAAAGTTTAATTGCTCCAATTCTCTGGCTGATAAATGTATTCCCCGTGTGAGTGCTTCCCGTAAAACAGACGCTGCAGGGAACCGGACAAGGGGCGACAGAGCCATAGAATCCTGGGGCGAAGGTTGAATGGACAAAGAAGGCATGAGGTCACCGTGCTGGAGGTGGAACGTTACGTTCCGCAAGTTTGGTAGGAATGGAGGGTTTGTTGTGGCAACGCAAAGGTGCGAATGGAAGGCGAACAGACTTAATTTTCACAGTTTTGGTAACAGGTGCACTAGTTTTTAAAGACTGTATCCCAGAAGGGCCAGCGACCGCAGGAACCGCATCAGTTGCGGAAAGTTTAAGTTGCTATGCGGAAGCGGAAGGCGGGTTGTAGTCTTGCGTTTCAATGGTTTCTTTATCGTTACGGATGGAGGTGGAGAAGTGTCAGACGTCTTGACAAGTTGAGGAATGACGGAGGCGGCTGCCCGCTGTCGACGGGCGCGTTCGGCATGCTGTCTGGAAAGGTGTTGGTGTTTTCGTATGGTGATCCATCGCGGAGGAGACATCTTGATGCAAATCTTGCATTTCTTGAGGAAGCCATCACAGACCCGGTGTTTCTGGCAACACTGATGCGGGTCTATTCGTTCTTTTTTGCTGGGTCCCGCAAACCCGAGACATTTGCATAGTACAGGTGAAGGTGCATTCGGCGTGGAGACATGTCTAGAAGCCGGACGATCATCTTGATCATGAACTGAGCCTTCGGAAGAAGAAGAGTCTGCCATACTGGAGGAGTAACGGACTGAAAAGACGGTTATGCCCGCGCGGGAAGTTTGAACGGTAAAGGTGTTAAGGCGTAGGTAGTGGTGCCTCCTGCTGGCGGGAAGGTGAATGATACTGAAGACGAAAGGAGATTGTTAAACGCCGGAGGAGTGCATACGGGCAAGATTTTACAACCAGAGGTCGCGGAATGCCGCTGTTCTGCATTCAGTTGTTGTGTTTGTTGTGATTCTATTTTTTTTTTAAACGGAGGTCTTGAGGTGCGGTGAAGAGCATCTTCTGGAAGAAAGAACGAGGCTTGTAAAACAGTTGTTAAATTCGGAAGGAGGTGGACGGGTGGGCATTGATGAGGTCCCAAGCGGAGGTTGCGTGAAGTAACGCACGGATGTTTTGGTGGATGTGATGGGACAAAGTCAATGCAAGGTATCTGAATGTCATTCGTTCGTCATAATAACTTGTGCTTGTCGTGAAGGTGACGACTCTCCGATCCCCATTACTGAAGGCACAGGAACGGAAGGCGAACAAGGGATGGAGATAACGAAGTCATTGGCGACGCATGAGGTAGGAATGGAAAGTCCGTATGGCAGAGGGATGAGAGGAGACTCGGAAGCTGAACTTCCGCTGCTTTGGATGGAAAGGGGATGGAGAGCATTGGTGCGGATGATCCGAAATTCAGTGCTTGTGAGCAGGAGAGGATAGTTGGGCATTGTATTCCGTACAGGAGGAATGTTGAAAGGATGTAAATACCGGCGGATGAGTGGATTTTGATAAAGAGGCTGGTGGTTTCGGTGTTAGAGGTGTGATTCTCCGGATGGTAATAGGATGGGAACGAATGGTCGAAGGGGAACGTGGCGAAAGCGACCAAAAGTCTGAAGAAGCTGTTCCAAGGAACGTGTATTGGATGTCGTAGTGGAGTTCCTCTTAACAAATCAGACTGACGTTGACAGCCTTGGGAGAGGATGGTCCGGGAGCTGAATGAGGCATAACTGCGGAGGGACAGTCCGGATCGTAAAAGGGCCTGTTGAAGGTCGGGAACGGAAATGGTAAGCGCAAGCAGCCCGGAGGAAGAAAAATCGGGGAGGATGCGGTGTGTGCCGAGAGGGATGGTAACAATAGGCGGCGGGAACGTAGATGTTGTGGAGGCTGATCCGGAAGGGACGAGTGGAACGGAGGGTATTGATGTGGAACCAAAATTCCGAAATGCCCCTCTATCAGCAGCTGAAGGAAAATGATGAAGCAGGTTAGGAAAAACCGCCGATGGTGGCTGACGGCGCTGTTGACAGAGGAAGGAACGCCGTGCCGGTGGCTGGGAGATGTATGGTTGACGGAAGGGTCCAGGTCCCACTCTACTGGATGGAATGGAGGGTATGGTGTTGGACGGAGGCTCGGAATGGGAACTCAAGTGAGTTTGAAGGACGTCATTGTCCGCCAGGATTCGCGGAACGGGAGGAGGGCTAGAAGCTGCGTCTGCCTGACCTGTTATGTCACGTCGTGGTGGAATATTCTTGTATTATGTGGTTGGTACAGAAGACGGGATGGCTGCCCATGGAGCGGAAGCGCAGATAATAGAACGGGACGCAGTGTTCTGTGGCAGAGGTTCCAGAGTAGTATCCATTAGTCCTTTGCCAGATCAGCCGAAGGCTGGACAGGCTGGCAAGTAAGAGCGGAGGCAGGCGTCCGTTCCGCGGAACGGCGGTATACGGAAGGTAATGTAGAATCTTGGGGAGCTCGGAATGACCACTTATGACAATCACCCTAGGAGAAATGATGCCAACGAAACGCTGCACTGGAGCTTATATAAGCAATACCGTACGAGCATGCGCAGTACCGTACGAGCATGCGCAGTACCGTACGAGCTTGGCAAGGAAGACAACTTTCAAGATTCTAGGGGAATAAATATCAAATGGGGGAAACTGCTACAAAAACAGGTAATGTATTTTCGTCGGCTATAAAAACATTATTTGCATTGTCCGACGTGCATCAATCGTTGTGGAAATAGACGGCTACGACGCAACTCTGGCACGTAGCCTCCTCCTACATTGATGCACGTCGGCCAATGTAAATAAGCTTCTTGCGGTGGCCTGATGAAGACAGGAGGAATATATTTTTTTCCATCTTTAGTCAATGCAGTCTG